>VWZT01011143.1:93468-106447 GCA_013397055.1 Pachycephala philippinensis
TGACAGGCAGTCTGAAACAAGGACAAGCCAGCTATACATAATCCTGACAGAGATGTACCTGAGCAATTTTCCTTTTAGCCTGCTAGTCAGCTATATAGACAAGACATCATGAAAATAATTGCAGCCGATGATTGTTTAAGAATTATCTCATTTGGAAATGCTGATTTTTCCAAATGGTATAGGAAATTATCAGCCCTGCTAAATTTACATATCAATCCTATTTTGGGATTTTCATTAACATCTGGCACAATAGAAAGCTATCTGAAAATTGTGACATTGTCATGGAACAGTATGGTTGTCCAGGCAGCTCTTATCACATATTCTGTCCACTGTCTGAATAATAACTTTGCTTCATTTCCTTTTTCAGCTTTTAGAATATTATTCTTTCAACGGCAATAGGTATAGCTGTTCCTCAGCTAAAGGTCATCATGCATTTTCAATTATAGCCAGATTTTCCCAGATGAAGAGGTGAGAAAACTTATCATTATTTAATAGCAAAACTAAAGCAAAAATAAGTTCATTTTTAGAAGTTACATGAAAGTAGAAGAAAGTAGAATTCCATTTAACATGGCAGTTGTAAGTGCATAGCAAACCCCTTAGGCTTTTCCCAAGTACTCCACTTTATGCCACACACAATTTAGTCTCAAAATCTAGCCCTAGACTATTATCATTAATGCTTGTAATCCACTATTAAAATTACTAAAAAATAGGTGGTAGAAGTTTTAAAAAAAAACCAACGACACAAAAGATGCAAACTGCATTTAAGAGTTCTTAGCAAGAACAACAATATGTGGACCAAGCTGAACATACGTAACAATGTATGGCAATGAAAAAGCACAGGTGCTTGCAGACACCTGAAGACAAAGAGTCAGATAACAAGGATAATTTGATAAGACATCTGAAAATGTCTTTGAATTTGTGGTGTTCAAATCTTTCAAGAGTATTTGAAAAACTGGACAGGGATGGAGTGAACGAGATAACAACCAAATCATCAGAGCTGTAAGTTTCTTACAGAGAGACCAAAGGATCTCACTCTTCTTAAAATGACTAAAAGAAAATTATGAGATGTTTATCATCCCATAGATTAAATATCTTCAGAACATGCCAGCTACTGTACTCCATTTTACACTGCATGCTTAATGTATTTGGATCTTCCATAAACAATTGCAATAAATCACTGGAACCTACAACATATAAGACTGCTAGAGTCATGACCACCTGGATTATTTAGATCTAAACCAGGCTACTTCAGTCAAACAAAATCAAGCATTCAATCTGTGCATAACGTACAAAATATATTACTCTCCAATACCCTGTCTATCAGTCTGACAAATGTGATGACTTCCTTGGCTTTGAAACCTGTCTGTCATGAGGGAAAACAAGGTCAGGAGCAAAATGAAATAGGCTGACTCCAGAAGACTTTCTGAGAGCATTATCCTTTTACAGACTTTTTTTTTTCCAAATTATTTTTCTTTCTTCTGGTCATTTGCCAAAGTAATTAATCAGTCTATTAATCCTAAATTTACACTTACACACAACTGTCTCCTAAAATGTTCTTTACACTGACTTCCCAATGCAATGCTCTGTTAAAACCTGTTCAAACATTCAAAGATTAGACCTATGCAATAAAGAAAAATTAGGCAACTCAGTTCACTATCATCTCCCGCTGATCATGGAACCACTAAGTACACACATGACATGTTGTGCAAAAACTCAGTATTTTGCAATTAGACAACATTGTAACAAGTGCAGACACCTTGTGCACATAGCTGATTGCACATGTGATGAAACAAACAAGCCTTTCCACTACTGTAGGAGGATCTTGGAAGAGATTACAAAGAGCCTTGCCACATGAAAGTGCCTTTGCAAATGAGAAAACTTGCTTCATATCTCGTGGCAGAAAGTAATTCCTCACAACAGACAAAGCAAGTAAGTTGACAGGTCAGAGACAAAAAAATAGTAGGAACAATGAATTTGTAGTATATGAAGTCTGAAGGACTGCATTTTCTGAGATAAGAAAGTTTGTTGTGCTTCAATTCACTGAAAAATACCAGTACATGCAGACCTTAAATGATTCACCTTGTGGCATGACGGTCTGGGTCAGCCTGGATCCAGCAGTAGGAGCAATTGTGTTGCAGTGGATGTTATACTTCCGGCCCTCAACTGCAATTGTGTTTGCAAGACCCAAAAGGCCAAGTTTTGCAGCACTGTAGTTTGCCTGACCAAAGTTTCCATATATTCCAGCAGCTGAGGATGTCATAATTATTCTTAGGGGAGAGGAGAGGAAGAAAAGTAAGTTATTTCTTCAAGTTATTTGATTCTACATAACAGCATTTTCCAGCTTTGGCATTATAGTCTCCATATTCCACAAAACAAAGTATGCAAATAAGAAAAGATTATTTGTTGGTTTTGCTAACAATCAGGTAGCTATTTAATATTTGATAATTAAATCTGACAAATCCTGAAGCATTGTCAGAGCAGCAGAAAATGAACAAAGTCATGAGGCTTTCTGAGTTGTATTGCAAAACTAGGAAGAACATTCTGTGACGCTGGGTCCAGTATAGAGAAAAGTAATTTCTTTTAATTTCTACCTGCTTTCAGGTGGTGTTATTCTTACAATTAATAAATTGTTTCAGCACTCAGAAGAGAATTACTTTACTGAAAATTATTTCCCTTAATATTATCTACCTGGTAATATCTGAAGATCCATTATCACAGAATTCACATTCAAAGAATTCTAATAGGCATTAAATGCATGACAGAAGAAGACAGGAAAGTCTTGCCCTTTGCTGTCCCCATTATTCCTTCAGAGGTGACTGAACTGCTCACACGAGAGCTCTAAAACCACTGCAGCTCACAGCTGGTTTGAGGCAAGCAAAAGTTGTGCTGCAGTTCATGTCAGTTCAAAATAAAATGGGTCTACACGTTCACTTTTAAAGGAAGCCTTATCAGATTCTGTTCAAATCTACTTGTAAACATACTGCATTGCTGGGATCAACATATATTTCATTTTTTTTAATCTGCCTCACTGCCAATAATCTGATGTTTTAACTCTAAGTAGAGAGATGTGTTGCAAGTACTGGCTCAATATGATGAAGACAAAAGCTACAAACTGTGTAAAGCAGGCATTTTGTAGGTGGTACATGTCTATACGGAAACTGCAGAAGCACTCACTACCACTGTTATTTGAGAAAATACAGAAAAGGAGACAAGGGAAGCATTTTTCTGAATGGATGCAACTCAAGACTTAAGCTGTTTTTGAAGAAATAATTTGATTTTAAACTCCCAGACTTAAGATTTTTGCTATCCTCACAGTTCACTTCCCTGCATGAGAATGAATGTTATTTAGGTCACAGGATGAGAAAACAGCTCACACTGTTTTCAATATGTGGGTATGGTTAAGATTAATATAATCACATCAGTGCTTTGATAAGATTTTTGATAAAACCACAAAAATGAAAAAACTTAAAAGATCCGATTTCACTGCACTCTCTTCGAGTTCACAGTAATACATACCAAAACAGACTAAGAACAATCCCTTAACTTTTAAGAAAAGTACATTTGTCCAAAGGGTTAAAACTAACGGACAAAAAACCACACAACAACCCAACACCAAACAAAAAAACCCACAACCTAAGAGCAGAACTGCATGTACCAGTCATTTGAATGAGCCTCAAACTTGCCATAACATACAAGTAACAAATGGTCTAACCAGTCCTCATTAATAGAAATGGTATTTTTATAGTATTACAACTTCTGCTTGGGATAGCCAGAAAATACATTTAAATACATTGGGAAAAAAACCTTTAAACATTTGGCTGAGGAAGTGGAGAGGGGGGATCAGAACTGAAAAGGCATTTGAACTGATTTTGCTTTACCCCTGAGAAAGTGAAAGAAAAGAATGCATGACTCCTCCTTCACTGTTTGGGCATGCATCAGTCTGTTATACCCTACTGAAAAATGCAAAACAGAAGACACATTTTTACCTGCCAAATTTCTGATTTTTCATATGATTCCATGCAGCTCGGGTGACCAGGAACGATCCCCTCAAATGAATTCTATGAATTATATCTAGGAACAAATTGATGTCAATTTAACAATTCCAGGATTTGTATCCCAACTTGAAATGCTCCATGTTTCTTCTTCATAACAAAAAGTGAACTCTCTTCACACTCTGAAACTGTTACTAGAAGAATGATGGGCCTTTTTTTTTTCTTCTCTTGACAGACCGTTTTTCAGTGCTTGCCTAAACATACACTGATTATGAGGGGACTGCCCACAAACACTGCCTCTCCTGTACAGAATTCAAAAGCATTCAAAATTCCTGCACTTAAGCAGACTCAGACAAGAACTACAGAAGATAGACTATCTTTGTAAAAGTCTTCTCCACTGGCTTATCACCATCCACCATCTCATGGCACATGAGCTTTCTTTCCTGTCTAGTTAGTTCTGGGCCTTTTAAGCCTGTTTTGTATTCAACCACTCAGTGCAGGCACTAGGAATGTTCTGCTCACAATAACTATTGCGTGTAATTCACATGGCTCTTTTTCTTACTGCATTTGGCAGGAGTGGGAAGAAAAGCCCTTCTTCCCCTTTGGAACTACATACACCTACCATGCATTGCAGCACAGACCTGGTTTGCACACTGAACGCAAGCAGCTTGCCACTAAGCTTGCAGGACAAAAGGCAAGCCTTCCCTGCATTTTCCTCTTTCTTGTTCCAGTGGGAGGGATGTACTGTCACCTTTCACACAGAAAGTACATTTTGAAGCCATTTTAAAATCAACTCACCCCAATCTTCATCACTTATCCGAACAAATGAACGGTCTCTTAAGATCCTAAAATGCAACATTACGAAAACAAAACAAACACAAGATTAACGTTTGTTAACACAAAAGGGACAGCCCACACTCAAACAAGACAAAACCCTCAGGTATACTCACCCAGCATTGTTTATAACAATATCTGAAATTAAAAAAAGGAAACTAATTCAACGCACTGGTAAAATACAAGCTTGTTTCTATTTTCCTCCCACTTCTAAATATATACAGCCAAGAACACTGGACATATACATCATATTCCATATATTCCATAGCTCCTTGTCCTAATTAATGAATTCTACCCTTGGACAATAATTACAACATAATACTTCAGGACAGGCAAGTCTCAACCTGACAGGGACATCAATGGGACAAAGCCTGACAGGGAGGCACAGCTGTGAAGTGCTGGCTGCTTAGGAATCCAATACCTGCAGGATGCAGCTATGCTGTACAGTTTCGAAGCCTGCTTTGAATTTCAGAGCACCCCGATTACACGGTTTGCGCCACCATCTTTGTTGCAGTAGCCCAAATGATAACTTGAGGAACTACAGAGTCACAAAGCTGATAAAGCAACCTGGATTATAACAATTTCTTGTCAGATATGCAATTAGGTTCCTGTTGGCTTTGATTATGTGTACTTCTAGCCATTTAACCCTGAGTCAAAATCACCAAGTGGTTTCAAATAGTGGCAATCACATGGTTAAAAAGAACTGTAATTGTTAGATAAAATACCTCAGGGTTTTCTTTTTTCATTTCTGTTAATGCATTTTGACCTTATATAAGCAGAAGAGCTTCCGAAACATGAAATGTTGATTTCAGCATCATTATTTATGCTAATTCTATGCAGCTAGTTATAACACTTCACAGACTCTGTGCTTTGTGACAGAAATTGTTAACCACTATTGAAGCGCCAAAATTCTGAAGGGCAGGAAAATAAGAATAATATACTAAGCTTTAAACTCCTGCTAAAACCACCAAAAAACCCAGAAGAGTTGACCATTCAGATTAAAAGCTGAAAGCCTCTTATTCAGATTTCACTGACCATAGGAATCAGGGGTTGGTGAGTACTACTGTTGTCACACCATATTTCATACACATGTTGGTAATTGCACTGTTTATAATGGCTTTGCACTTGCAAACAAGTTTCAACACGAATTAAGCAACTGTACCTATCCTCCCAAATGCCTCAAGGGCTGTCTTCACAAGTTTTTCACCATCTTCCACAGAATCTGTAAGAAAAAAGTACACATTTTCAAATAAAATTAACTGGATACACTGCACTTCCAGGATATTAACAACTAATTCCACAGAGCTAAGAAAAATAAATTGTGTACAACCTCAGTGAAAACTAAATTCAAATTCAGCCATTATCTGCACGTGGCCTAAAGCAAATTCCACATAGTAAGTCTAAATGGCATGACATTTGCCATCGCAAGACAAACACAAGGCAAGGCAAGCAAGAATCATCCATTCCCATTTTGCCTCTGAAAATTGCAGACAGACAGCTGCTTAATACTTCAATGTCAAAAAATCAGATAAAAGAGAAGCGTATTAGTAAACAAATCTTAATCAAAAGAAGCAATTGATGCACTTGATTTTAGCATCTGTCTTCCCACTACATAAGATATTACATCTGTTTAATGTATATGTTATTGGCAAGCTGGCAGTAGTCTTTCAGGAAGAAGCATCAACTTTTTATTTAACATGTCCACTACTCCCACAGATAAAGCATTACACTCATCTGGAAAAATAACATACCGTAATTGGGTACTGCTTTCCCTCCTTTTGCTCTGATTTCATCGACAACTTTGTCAGCAGCTGAGGAGCTTTTGCCATATCCTTTGAAATCACCTCCAAGATCATTCACTGTGCATGACAAAGAAATGAAACTTTTGTTGTTAACGCTCAGACTTCATGGTCTGTCCTCATCTCATTATCACACTCGAGGTTATAAGGAATATTAATAATGCCTGCTGCATCTGGATCTTACTGAAAACCACAGATGAAAGAGAAAAACAGTAGGACACATGATTATTTTTTTCAAAAGCAGTGCAACATACATTATCCCTTTTTCTTTAAATAACATGGAAAACAGAACGTTTTCCCCCCCTCCACCATGCATTCAACTTGCTTGCCCTGCCCAGACTACCTCTGTAATTGTGTTGTAGTTCAGAGATTAAGATCTAGATTACACTCCAATCATAGGCAATTTATTCTGGTCTCTAAGCATTTCATGAACTGAAAGCAAGACTGAGAAGACTTTGTTCCTGTTTAATAGAGTAGCCAAACTGTTACTAGTCAACACCACTAAAGAAGAGATCCAGCGGTCTGAACAAAGTGAGAAGTGCCTGCTCTGGAGCTTCAGACCCTGCTCCTGTGGGATAAGAGGCGCACCTGACACACAGAGCTGTTCCGGGCTGCTCTCCGCTCTGGGGAACGCGTCACTAGCAGCAGCTGGAATGCACCATCACCACACTCTGCTGCACATCCCACAGCTTCACAGAATTACCAGGGGAACAAAAACACTCCCAAAAAAATCCCAAAAACATTGGACAAAGAACTTCAAAAAATGGTAGGAAGTTTTGTTCAAATGGGTTCAAATTGGAATTTCAAGAAAGACAGAATTGACTGAATTTACATGCAACACTGGTATTTTGCTAAACAGTCTTTTGATATGGTGAATTCCAGCTTCTGCCTTCCAACCTCAAGAAGCCAGACACAGTAAAATCCACAAAATACACTGGGTATTCTTGCTGGTCTTGATGATAAACGACAATGGCAAGTCTGTTGTATCATCACAAAATGAAATAGACCCATTTTGTGCTGGTTTTTTTTTTTTTTTAACTCTCCATGCAAACAGGAACACAGCTTGCATGACACATCACAAAATCACTCTATATTACCCAGATCAAGAAGTCTCATCTGGAATATTCAGTTTTGTGAGCAGTACTTCAAGAGAAATGTAGAAATACTGCAGAAAATTTATGAGTAAATCAACATGCCAAAGTCCAGAAGTAAGCATCAAAAGGGAAGGGATACAACATGACAAAAAAACCCCAAAAAACAATCAACCATCACCAAACCAAACCCAAAAAATGCCCAGCCTGAAGCAGGAAGTACAAGTACCTTAACAGACTGATGCAAAAAAGAAAGGAGACAGAATCTCCAAGTTAACAGATCAATATCTAATAATCCAAACATGCAGGTAGCACAGTTCAAGTGAGGCACTAATGAAAATTTCTAGGTGTAGTGAAGTGTTAGGATAGGCAACACAGGCAGACTGCTCAGTCTGCAACATCCATGATATTAAATTAAAGCGAGTCAGGAACAACACTAGAATTTATAATTTGTCCTGGGAAAGAAGAGTGAACGATCTGGTGGTAAACACATATACAAACCGTTCAGACTAGTTAAGACTTTACAACTCTCTATCATAGACAAGTTTATATATGTTTATCTTGGACTTCAATAATACTTTCCTGACAAAAACTTAATTAAATATTTGGGAAAATTTTCAGAGGCGGAAAAGTACCTTAGGGGGAGCACAGGCATTAACAGTTGAAACAAAAATGAGTATGCAAGAAAGAGTTGAGCTATTCTAGGCTTTGAAAATAGTAACTCCATGAGTGTGATAGAGCAATGAAAAAAACCTCTAACAACAAAATAGACATATAACATTATTTTAAGCCCCAGCTTTACATCATGCAACTTTCAGTTGAAAACATGCAGTAGAAAAGAGCCAGAGACTGCAATAGCTGTGACAGAGCATGTTATGGTCTGAACCTTAGAGAAGAATTCCTCCAAGGCTATGAGTGTGTCATTAGCAAAGCAGCAGAAGCAAATCTGAAGGGTGAAACAGCTGGTGCTGAGGACCTGACATCTACAATGCAAGTTTTTTAAAAATAAGCCAGCTCATTTCTTGCTGTAGTCTGGTGTCACAAACCAAACACACATGAACAATGCAGGTGTGCTCCTGGATTGCATCTTCCAGTTTGCTTTTTAAAGGACTCACACAATTCAATACCATTTCACTATGCAAACAAAAATACAAATAAAATACGTATCAGGAGAGATGTTTCAAAAGCATGACTCTAAACTAAACTGAAACAGCAACATAAGAGCCCTCAGATAGACTGGAAGAAACAGTAGGTCTGGACATGATATAGGATGCAAGATAAAACCAAACCATCCCTTCCTTCTCCTTTCAACTTTTCCTGATGAGAGGCATGAAAGAGATAAAGAATGACGAAAAACAGAGGTAGCAGGCAGCCTTTGAGTGATGAGAACAGGGAGTTTTCCATCTAGGTTGCTCTTGTCAGTCTAACCACACCAACAGCAACTCACTGAACAGCGATGCAGGACTGGACAAACGTGCCATATTGGACCTAATGTTATTCTTGCAACTACTCAAAATATTCCTCCAGAGTATTTGATCACTGTTCTTACAACATACATTCATTTCCATAACTTAAAAAGGGAACTTGTTTTAAAAGGACAAGGCATGAGTCTCATATCTGCTCCAGTTTTAAAAAACCAAATGTTTATACAAGTAACTTCTCAACTTTTTGAAGTCAGAATCGAAACAGAACAAGAGAAACAAATACAAGCATGTAGAGGTAATACTGCAAGATAAGCTGAAGTGTGGTAAAGTTTCCAAAAGGAAACAAGAAGTTGCCCTTACAGTCAATTCTTAACTTACTGTTTAGTTATTACACAATAAGGCCAGGAGACAAAGGAGCATTAGCTGTGGTCAGGCAACAGAACGCATTTTCTTTCAGATCATTCTGGAAAGTCGGACTACCACCAGCTAGAGAGTCAATACAAAATATTGGAGCTGCTTTAGTGACATAATTTTTGCTGAATAAGAACTCAACGTAAATTATTCACGTCCATGGTAAATACAGCAAGTATCAAAGATGGCAACTACCAGAAAAAAAAAGAAGAAAAAACAACTCAGATATTTTTTTAAAGTTGTCTACACACATACTCATTTTTAATCAATGAAGTAAAACCAAACAATTTTTATGAAATTTTGTAAACTGAGATTGGGATTTTCATTAGAAAACTACAAAAAACCAGTGAGCAAGTTCTTGTCCATTTTCTCTTTAAACATTTAATCTTGAACTCATCAACCATACCTGTACAAATTCATTCACAGGCAACAAAATCATAAAATCACAGAATCATTTAGGTTGGAAAAGTCTTGTAAAGTGAAGTCCAACCATTAACCTAACACTGCCAACTCCAGGAGTAAACCATGTCCCTAAGTGCCACATCTGCACATCTTTTAAATAGCTCCAGGGGTGGTCACTCAACCACTTCCCTGGCCTGTTCCAGTGCATCACAACCCTTTCTGTGAAAATTTTTTTCCTAAGAGCCAATCTAAAAATGGCAATGCCGACTGCCGGTGAGTACCCAAGAATACAATTTAACCTTCATGATTGCCTTGTGATACAGCGTTTTTCACAACAAAATATGCCCTGAGAAGGTTCAACCAAGGAACTACAAAACCACCAGAAATCCTTTATTGACAGTTACTTGGCACTGACACTGAGACCAGACCGCTCTTCTGTCCCACCAGCTGCAGGAAGAAACAATGCTACTGAGTTACATTTCAGTAACTTCTTTCTTGGGAGAAGGCACTATAAGACAACATATTCACATAATCAAATGGTCATTTTGGAAGGTTTTGAGCAGTATTTACCTAGGACAACATACTCTCTGGCCTCAGATTATGGTAAAGACTTTTATGAATAGATGAAAGTCAAATCTAGGAAATCATCTGACTCGAACCAGCTTTCCAGCAAAGGTAAGCCCTTGGACAAACTTGGGCAACTTGTTTCATAAGAAAATAAAGCTTAGAAACAAAATTTAAACAGCAAAAGATAAGACAGAAAACCATTAAATAACAAAGGTTACTGTCAAAAAGGCCATGGACTGTCGAATGCAAGCTATGTGAAAAGGCAAAGGTTACTGCCTAGATCAAGCTAGTTAAGATAAAACTTACCAACTACTGAAGCTCCTCTTTCAGCAAAAGCCAGAGCATATGCTCTGCCCAAACCTAGTTTAAAAAAAAAAAAAAGTTAAAAACAAGGGTGAATTTGTTACCCAGATCACAATTCAGACAAAAGCTACACAAAAATTACTGTATTAAGAAAAATGCACCCATTCAACACAAACACCTTGCAGGTTCAAAGTAAAACATTATTCCCCCCACGAGTTCAAAGTCTTTTATAAGAACAAAATATAAAAGTAAACAAACAGATAAATAGTAAACAAAACCTCCAGTCAAGAGGAAAAAAAACCCAAACAAACCATGCTTACTCTTTGTTATTGGATTCAACAGAAGCATCTGGGAAAGCTGTATGCTGCTGAGTTTTTCTTGTGATAGAAAAATACATTTGAAGAGAAGAACCTTTAAAGTCCTGATGTAACACTGAAGGAGGGGATGTTTCAAGTTAATTAATTACGCTCTAAGTGAATAAGATACTTCCCTAGTTAAAGTTAATATTTGAAACAGAAACTGAACAAAATTTAACCGTGACTGAAGATGTATTGACAAAATCATTTGGATACAAAGGGACTAACACCTCAGTTAAAAAAACAGATACATAGGTTGCCTGTCCTAAGAGGAGACTGTCATTTCTGTATCACATACAAAAGCGAGGGTCTTCGACCTTCACTCTGGCTTGGATTCTAGTTGTGTGTAACATTTGTTAAAATAAATGATTTAGAGATGTATTATCCACTGTACCAGTCATAAGTTATTGGGATCAATGGCAATGATCCTTTTTTTATTCATTTCAAAAGAAAAAGCCATTTGAATGATCAAAAGATGATCAGTCAGAAGAAAGTTTCTCAGAATGCAAACAGTATCTCTTTGTCCCTCACCAGGACATTCAAAGCCAGTTCTCAAAAAAACAATGGGGGAAAAAGTAAGAACTGTTTAGACAGTTTTGAAGCACACTAATCACACAGCAACAAGTTGAAAATTTCCTTAAAGCTTCCTCAGGCCTCTGCAACAGAGAGAGTCACATGTGAGGTGCATATACATCCACTGCCTCATGTAACCCAAGTCCAAGAAAACCTTTTCTTGTTTTGTTTTGAAAAGCCACACAACTGAGAAGTTCACAAAACCCAGACCAGTTATATGTGCTGGCCTTCTCAACTGCTAAGCAAGGATTGAACTGCTTGAGAATCAAAACTAATTTTAAAAAAACCAAGATAGGTTGCAGAAACAATGCCCAACAAAGGCAGGAACAGTAATTTCTAAAGGATCTGCTCAAAGTGAAAAGAAACACTTTTTACGTATCTGTGTATGTGAAAACAGGTATCACTTTAACAGAAATTAGTGATGCACATGTCTAAATTAATTCCCAGCTCTGATCTGTTCACCAGCATCCAAAAAATCAATGCTGAAAAACAATGCTATTAGTAATGCAGTTTAACTACAGCAAATAAAATAAAAGCAAAAGGAGAACTAATCTGTAGATAATAGGACCTCCCTTTATCTTGACTTATATTTAATCAACCACTTATTAAAAAGCTGTTGTGAAATAAAACATCCAAGGAGAGTTTTCTCTATTAACAAACAATTTTCAAGCAGTCTAACACTAGGAGTACAAGGGTCATTGTACACACACTTACGACAAGTAACTTGGTGCAATGCTTTTTAGAAGCTTTGCTACTATCACAGTGACCTTGTTTTGCTATTACGCAAGGTCTTAACCTGTTCTTCACTGAAACTTATTATATAGGGAAAAGCCCATAAATACAGATCCAGTAAAAGCAGAAAAGCACCATTAAAAAACCTGGTCTCAATTACTACCAAGTTGGTCACCTTCAGATGATGTACATGGACTGTTCAGTGCTTTCCAAAACATCTTCTTCACAAGATATCACTTAATCTAGGGCCCCAAAATTACTCCTCTGGCCTATGCAGCACCACAAAATGAGAGCAAAACTTCACTGTCAGGAGGGCAGAACCTTCTTAGAGTATGGCAGAACAAGTTCCCTAAGCAGCTCATGACAGCTCATATTTTTGCTTAAATATCACGGTAAGCAAAGGTCAAAGCATGGATGCAGAGGAAGAAAAAAAAATAAAAGGAGGAAGAAACAAACAACAACAACAACAACAAAAAAAACCTCAACCAATCAACC
>VWZT01011144.1:0-14689 GCA_013397055.1 Pachycephala philippinensis
GCATTGCCAAGGCCACCACTAAAACACTCCCAAAGGGTCACATCCACTGGTCTTTTAAATACCTTCAAGATGGTGACACAGCCACATCCCTGGGAAGCCTCGTCAATGCCTGACAGCCCTTTCCATGAAGAAATGTTTCCTAATATCTTATCTAAGCCTCCCCTGGTGCAACTTGAGACCATTTGCTCTTGTCTCAACCCCCACCTCACTACAAGGTCCTTGCAGGCAGTTGTGGAGAGGGAGAAGCTCTCCCCTTATGGCAAAGTATCTGACAGAATTTACTTGGTACCACTGCATTATCAGGAGCTGAAATACTTATTTCTAACAACAAAGACTTAGTGAGTCAACGTCAGATCAGTCTTTCTGAATGAAAACCTGGTATTTAAGGCTATGACTTAGAAAGTTTGTCTTTGCACAAGTATTTGCAAAGACTTACATGCACACTCATAAGAAAATGCATATATATCGCCCACCATGGCTCACACTTAAAACACTTTTCAACCTGCTAATAGTCCTAACAAAGAGAGGGGAAAACCCAAAGTAATAGCAATAGATCGTAGCACAGCACTTAATGCCTCAGTTAATAATAATAACTTTCATTGTGGACTGCTCTCAACACAGGCAGTTCTATCAGCAGGCAACTCCCTTGCCACAAAATTATGATGCGAGCATTCAGGTTTGAGACTGTTTCAGTGCTGCACAGACACCAGCTAATAGGGAGAAACCCCACAGCAAATTACAGGAATTGCCCAAGGAAGTTACAGCAAGGGCAAGTGGAGCAAGAAAGTACCCACATTGTTTTAGGACTGTATGAGGACTATTGAGGTTGGATTTGCTAAGGGGGAAAAAAAAAAATTCAAGTGACATTGCACTGTTGTCCTTCTAATAAATACTTAAGATACAAGATTACAAGGTCTGAGATTCCATCATCAGAAAGAAGAAAATATAATCTGATTTTGTGTAACTTTATTCTGTTTCTTGGTTATGGTGTTTCTCGAGAAAACCATGACTGTATCTATGATTAGTTTCTATCATAACATCAGAAAACTTCCTGGAGGTGTTAATTAAAAGGGTAAAAAGTCGCTGTGTCCAAAGAATACTGATATTTTAGTAAGTTTTATTTCCAGGTCCATTAATTTCATTTAAAATAAAAAGCAAAAAATCCAGAACCAAACCCACACAACCTTGCAGTCCTGTTTGTCATTCTTCAGACTACTGGTACTACATCTGACTTATCTTTTCTTTCTTCATGTGTAATGTGCAAGAATTTTAGTTGAAAAGAATGTTTTGGATCCCATAGTTCCTCTGTATTGTACTGCAGGAATTGTCTGCGTCAGCAGAATGCAGCAATGTCTAGGTCAGTTTATTGCTGTATTCTCCATAGAGAGTATGCTATACTGATGACTGATTATTTGTCTTCCTACAGAAACACTTTTATTTTTTATAGAATAGTTTTTAATTGCTTACAGCTGGATTTCTGTCTTAGAAAAAGAAAAAAATCTTGAAATACAATCAATGTTCTTCATTGATTTTGTGGGGAAAAAATCCAACAAAGATTTTTGTTAAAGTTGTAGTAAATATTTAGGCTATGTGATGATACTGCTTTCCAGCATGAAATGAGATGGTGCTAAAGATTCTCTGAAATCACATGCAAATGTTAAGTAGAGATCTTTCTGACCCTTAGTATTGTACACTTTGATTAAAAGACTGTGAATGCAAATTCCAACAATGATTTTCTGTCTTTAAAAATGCTAAACTTGTGGTCCTGGTTTCACTGTGTGCCCCCTAACTACCACTAATAGTTGAACCGTGTAAGCGGGGATATGCCCTCCAGCTTGTTTTCTAGAGTTTGTGCAAGACTATCATGGTTTTAAGCCCAGCTGGAGATGAAACAGCATGCAGACACTCATCAACTCCACCTCTCTTCCTCCCCAACCCAGTGGAATGGGGAGGAGAATCAAAGTGAAACTTGCTTGTTGAGATAAGAACAGTTTAATAATTGAAAATGAAGGAAAAAAATTGCTTGACTTAGGATAAACACAGCTTAGCAAAACCCCAGACATCAGTGTGGTACCAACACCGTTCTCGTTCTGAATCCAAAACACAGAAGTGTAACAGCTGCTGAGAAGAAATTAAGTCTATCCTAGCTGAAACCAGGACAAAGACTTGGGACAACATACCAAATACTAGGTGGCACCTCCAGTGTGCTGTTTGACACAGCTCAGCTTCTATTTTTAGCTTGCTTTTGGACAAAATTCAGTTGTACAGAATTAAGTAGAAGTAAAAAATAGATAAAAAATCCGAACAACTTTCCCCCTCTCAAAGAACACAACTGGGTAAGTAACTGGCATACTAAAAGCCTCCCAGCTCCAGAGGAGAGAAGTGTAGTTCTTGCTGTATTTTTCCATTGTCAAGAACACACAGGAAGAGAAATAGGAGATATGGTGGAAGGAACAGGTCAGTCACCTGCCCCTTAAGATGCTTAGCAAAAGGATGTGGTGTAGAGGGATGGTGAAGTGCTGGTGTGTGGATATGCCAGAGCTTAGTGAAACAAAGGGAGGTAGTGCTCAGTGCACAAGTACGGTACAAGTATAATTGTGTTGTTCTGTGAGGATGAGAGGTGCTCTAAACTTCAGATACTCTTAATAATTTTCAGCATACATACATTCAGTAACTTTCATTTGTGGAATGCTATTCACTGCTGAAAAAAATAATTGAATGGTATGAAATAGGGGCAGCTGGCAGGTTTTTTCAGGTTTCTGTGAATTTTCTTGTTTTCCTAATGGTGTTACATTTATTTGAGTAGGCTGGAAATGTATGGCTTCATGAAGTGCATTTTTGAGTTTCCTTACTCCAGTGGATTTTGCTACTGTTGATAAAGAGATGAGTCAGTGGCTATTAGCTTGTATGTTTTGTAGCTATTTACTTTGATTTGTGCTGGATAGGTAACTTGTGTGGGGAAAAAGGTTGGTGTTCAGTTACCAGTATTCGTGAATAGAAATATTTGCACATAATTCATCTATGTGTCCAGGAGACTGGTGATACTAGCAGTTTTGATTAGGGATCTAGAGATCTTCTTTATACAGTTAGGATTATTTTAATTTATTTCCTTTCATTTTCCTCTGGTTACTGTTTTAATCCCCTCAGTCCCGTGTCTTGGTTTAACCCCAGCCTGAAACAAAGTGCTTGCTCCCCTCATCTCCTGGTAGAATGCAAAGGAGAATTGGGAAAAAAAAAAGGTAAATCCCATGGACTGAGCTAAATATAGTTTAATAATTGAAATAAACTATTATGATAATATAATAAGAATAAATGTGAGATAAGAAGAGAGAAAGGAGTAAAACCCAAGAGAAAGTCGTTGAGTGATGCCAGTCAGCCACATGTTGACTCATCCCACATCCCTGATCAGCCCCTCCTGGCCAATTCCCCTCAGTTTATACACAAGGCATGACATTCTATGGTGTGAAATGTCCTGTTGTCCAGTTCAGATCAGGTGTCCCAACCGTGGTCTCTACCGGCTTCTTGTGAATCCCCTTGCTGTCAGAGCATGGGAAACTGAAAAGTCCTTGGTGTTTAGAGTAAGCACTACTGAGCAAAAACCAAAACACATCAGTGTGTAACCAACATTATTCTCATACTGAATCCAAAACACAGCACTGTACTGGCTACTAGGATGAAACTTAGTTCTGTCCCAGCTAAAAAAAGGACTCCTGTCTGTTGCTTTTCCAAATCCCTGTCAGGGTCTCTGACAACTCTCAGACACCCCTTGTCCATGCTTTCACAAGCTTCCAGAGAAAGTACTGGCATTTCTGAGTACTGCTCGTGTTGCTTACTGTGTCTGTTTTGTGGGACGACTTGGTGACTTTCACTCAGTATAAATGTATGTAAATTTTACTGCCTGCTCTCAGGGGTAGTGTCACACTAGGTGGTTTTACTAGTCATTGTAATGGTTCTTTTGTACTGCTGCTCCTTTTAAGACGTGATTTGTTTTCAGATGCTGGAAAGCTTTTTGTTGTTTAGCTGATATGTAGAACCTGAGAAGTCTACCAACCTTTTCTACTTGAAACTAGGGGTACTTAAGTATTATTGCTCTCTTTCATAAAATTAAGTCCGTAATTACTCATGCATTCTTCAGTGGTAGCTGCTTAGCAACGTGTTTTCCGTGGATAGGTTAGATCAAAGTGCTGGCCTGCAGGTTGTATTTTTCCCTTTGGTGGGATGAAGTGCAGTTGTTTTGATGTTAGGTTTGATGGATTTGTTTGCCACTGCATTCATTAGCTTCACATCAAAAAACTGACAGGCTGTTAAATGAAACTTTGGCTTAGATTTTCAGCTTGACTGTTTCAAGACCTATGTGAAGATATTTTGTTTTTGTGCTGCAGCAGCCTCAAGCAGTTATGACTGTTTCAAAGGGAAGAAAAGTTATTTAATATCTTGATTTATTTGGGTAGAAGAGAGTCATTGTTATGAAGATAGCCATGTCCAGCTTACGTTATGCAAACTGTATATTTATTTTGAAATATATGTTGAGACAATATGTATGATTTAACTAATTTTATCAGAGGAGAAATTATATTTACTGCACAAAACCACTTTCACCTCATAATTAAGTGAGGTAGTATTTGTTTTTCAATGAGGATTATGATTAGGTTGCTTTTGTACAATAAAGCTCAAAAAGAAAAAAAATACAACTCAGTTGTACCATTTTTTTTCAAATGTGGGTGAGTTAAATTTTAAGGTCTAGGTTTAAAAAGTATCTCCCTACTCCAACTGCAGTGTTTTAGTACTGAATGTCAGAAATAGCTATGTGCATATGCTCATGAGTTATTAGTTTGATTTTTAAAACACTTTTTAAGCACTGCATGTTGATATATTTGATACCAGTCCGCAACAATACCAGCATCATTCGTTTTGTACAAATCAATGTTTTTACTTGCTAGATCATAATTAGCCACCTTATATCATTGACTTGTCTCCTAATGAAATTTTACAAGGTTTCTGGAATCAGACATGCTTTCCATTTCTGGTCTGTATTGTTAGTACACTACTTCAGAGCAAATCTTTTGCAATCTGCATTTTGACATTTCACTTCATAATTACAGTGCCACTCGCAGCTTTGCAGTTTTCATGCCATTTTCGCTTTTATTTTTTCTTTATATCTTTTATATGGATCTGTTACTTATATTTTTTTTTATCTTACTGCCATCATTTACTGCCTCAGTTTAGTTCTTACATCACAAACTCATAATTTCCTGAGAACAGCAGCTCTTAAAATTTCCTACTCTGAAGTTTGTTGCTGGAATGGGAGATTGTCTGTCTCCCACTGGGCAGTAACTTGCACAGTTCTAGATTTCTAGTACTGTGACATCTTGAATTAACTATTAGGTTTTAGGAGTAGAAAGGAATAGTAATGATCACAATATTTTTACCTGTTCTAGTAGAATAACGTTCTGTTGCTTGTTTGCACCTTCCCCTATTGGTAGAACATCTGGTTATAAAGTCATAGGAGATATCACGTGGTGGTGTTCCTGTCTTGTCACAGTCTGATCTATGTTACGTGCAAGTACTGTTGTCTGTGAGTAGTGTATTCTGTGGTTCTGAAGTTCAAGTGTATTCTCATCAGTCTTTTCTGACACTAGCGCAGCTTTTTTCTGTGTGGTGTAGAGTACATGTAAATAGCATTATGCTTGTATGTTTCTGGCACAGGGCTCTCATGCAAGCTGCTGCCCTGTTTATTAAATAAAAGTCAAACCAACAATATTATCACTTCTTCTTTCTTACATGGAGTTTTGATTAGGTAAGGAGAGGAGAATTCCATAAAGTAACATTTTAAATGTTGGAGTACATTCTGGCAACTGTGAGTGAGTAGAAATGATGGAATCTAATCCTCCTCTTTTTTTCCCTAAGTGATATTTAAGAAGTTCCATTTATCAGTGTAAAAAATGTACCAAGTTGGCATACTTGGTGGATGTTTAGAAGTTTCTGTTTTATAGCAGCTTTCACTTAACAAGGTGATTTTTTTAAAGAAAAAGTCAGTAATTTACAATAAACTTGCCTTTTCAGAATATAATTTATATAAAACTTTGAGTAAATCAATACAGTTTGCCTTTCCTTACTTTTTGTGGGAATGCAGATATCCTTAATTTGCTGAGGAAAAGGTTTTGCCACTATGTACATTTCTGTCTGTATATTAATATCATAGCCTGTAGAGAGATACTATTTTTATTCCAGGTTTTTACAGAGTAGAATTTAACTGAGAAATTATCTTCATAAATATGAGGTTCACAACATAGACTCTTTGGGCTTGAATCAGCTGCTGAAACACAGGTGTCTGACACCATCTGAGATATTCTACCTTCCTCTGTCTAGGCCGAGGACTACCAATCTCCATGAATCTCATGTAATACTTAGAGCTCAGTCAGACATCGTATATACCAGAATGTGGTTCAGGTGTCAGTGCATACCTGGGCAGTCGAACTGAATCACCTGT
The DNA here is from genome assembly GCA_013397055.1 of Pachycephala philippinensis. Taxonomy (NCBI): domain Eukaryota; kingdom Metazoa; phylum Chordata; class Aves; order Passeriformes; genus Pachycephala; species Pachycephala philippinensis. Next base: position 6,491 of record VWZT01011144.1, read on the forward strand.
CACTGTATTCTTTTGTTTATACCCTTTGCAAATGTAAGACTCAGTTTTAAAATTAACTGCATTCTTGTACTCTGAGAGGAAGTCAGTTCTCTAGCCTTGCTAGATTAATTTTGCGTTTTGGCACTGGAAGGTGACCTACTGTGATAGGCCGAAAGGTGACTTAAATGTTAGGGTTAAGTTCTTTTAAAACCACCACCACCACCCAACCTTTCTTCTCACAAAGCAGAACCTCCAAATACTACTAGTAGTACTAGTTACATGTCTTTATTCATTTATTTAATTTGGAACCGTTCTAACTCTGCATTTGAACCATCAGAGAGTTCAAGATACTAGAAACTATTCTGCTGTGTTCCTCCATGCAATTTCGTGTTGTCTTTGACATGGTTTGGAACTCAAATGTTTCTTTCATTGTTTTGTTTGTTATTGGGTTTTGTTTGGTTGTTTTTTCTTTCATTTTTTTTTTACTTTTTCATCTCTTCTGTATATAGAGATAAAACTTTGTATAAGGATGATTTTCACTCAGTTAACTAATGTGTTTACTGGGACCATCTACACCTCTGCTGGTCCTGCAGTAGGTACTGTAGCTGCTAGTTTGGTTCAGGCCAAACGTTGTAGAGATAAGCATGTGCTTGCAATTTTCTCTTTGTTTTTCTGAGAGTAGGGGGAATATTATCTAAAAATAAAGAAGAGAGTAACAGTATCATATACTTGAAACACATGATTTATTTACTTCCTGCTTCTGAAAGAAAACACTGTAAATAGAAATGCACAATTCAAAATCCTTGACTTAGAGCAGTAGAGAAGGCTTCTGTGAATGAAGAGAAACAAATTATATACTCACATCCTGAGGTAACTACACCAGAGTAAATAAAATGTAGGCATTACTTCTAGTACCAGTGAGCTTATGGAGCCTAGCAGGTATGTGAAACAGGAGCTGAACACATGCAGATCCCTCAGCTGCATGTTTAGTGTCCCCACTGTGCTTGCTACTTGAATGAGTTGAACTTGTTCATATGCTACTAGTTAGAAATTATTAAGCTTTGAAAGTCTTGAAAAGGGTCTTAAATAAACTGTGTAAATTGCACTGGTTTGATTTTGGATAAAACCCACAACAAAACATATTGCTATGCTTTACAAAAAGGAGGAGAAATAATCTTCTGAAATGTTTTATAGCAAAAAAAGTTGAATTAAGATCTCGGAGCTAGTGTGATTGTGTTCAGTTTTTAAGGTTTGTCTTTCTGCCTGAAGTGTGAACAACCTTTATGTTGCTGGGAAAAAAGGTAGAATCAATCACCTTGAAGGTGTTGTCTTTTTCTGACGATATATAGAGTCACCTCTTAATTCAGATAAAAGATTAACACAAAAAAAAAACCGCATTAAAGTTTTAGAGAAAGTGCACTTCCATATGGTTCATTACAAGACCTTGCATACATTCTTAGAGTGTAATAAGTTACTTCATTCTTTTATAAGTAATGTAACCAAGTAAGTTCAGTTAAGACTAACTTTCAGTTTGTTCTCTGTATGTAATATGTTCTTATATGTTCAACAACCTTATCAGATAAATTACTGTCTTTTAGATCTTAACAAAATCACCTGATCTCACCTTTGCCATGTAACATCCCATGTTCTTGGGATTCTGAGGGAGAATTTTAACCTGAAGTTTCATATATTTCTATGTATCTATATGTAAAAAAACATTGTTTGCCCTATGAAGCTAGAAGAGTTCCTGCTTCTAAAGGGTGGTCCAGTTTAAAATATCTAGTAAACACCTGAATGAAAAACAAAAGATATTGTAGGCAGATTAATATTTTGTGTGAGACAGATATTCTGCGATGTACTTATCAAGTACTTGTCTTGTGAGTGGAGAGAGTTGGTAACTTTAATAGAACTATTCAATTGCTCGTGTAACATGGGTCTCCACAATCAAATGGACAGTGAATAGTGTATTACCTTTGTACAGAATAAGCCTGGAGAGTAAGGTGGATTTTTCTTACCCTGACTTTGTTGCTCAACTCCAATATGTAACCTAATCAGTACTTTGTTTCATAAAAATGATCTGTCTAGCACATAATGGCTAATTTAGAATAATGTGGAATTTTACTGACTGCTGTGCTGCTTAGAAAATTGTTACAAAACAGTTAGACTTGGAAAAGCTTTGAATCCAAAGAGAATAAATTTAATGCGAATGCCTTTAATTAAATTTTGCTTAATTTAAATAATGTAATTTGTATTGATTATGCTGCTGCAGTTCATTTGGATTTTTGTTTTTAATTAAGATTCAGTAATCTTGTTTTACATTCCATAGCTATTCATAAAATGACTGTGAATAAAAAGCATGTTAATTAAGGTAACACTTATATACATTTATTAAACCAAAAGCATGTAATAATTTTTTTCCCCGTGAAGGTATCGTTTACACAGTAATATTTATTAGGAGGACAACAGTGCAATGTTACTTGAACTTTTCTTTTTTCCCCTTAGCAAATCCAACGTCAGTAGTCCTCATATAGTCTTAAAACAATGTGGGTACTTTCTTGCTCCACTTGCCTCAGAAGCTGCCAACACTACCTTCTGAAGCTGACGGGATGATTACTGAAGTGCAGCATGAGCCTGTAACTTCCTTGGGCAATTCCTGTAATTTGCTGTGGGGTTTCTCCCTATTAGCTGGTGTCTGTGCAGCACTGAAACAGTCTCAAACCTGAATGCTCGCATCATAATTTTGTGGCAAGGGAGTTGCCTGCTGATAGAACTGCCTGTGTTGAGAGCAGTCCACAATGAAAGTTATTATTATTAACTGAGGCATTAAGTGCTGTGCTACGATCTATTGCTATTACTTTGGGTTTTCCCCTCTCTTTGTTAGGACTATTAGCAGGTTGAAAAGTGTTTTAAGTGTGAGCCATGGTGGGCGATATATATGCATTTTCTTATGAGTGTGCATGTAAGTCTTTGCAAATACTTGTGCAAAGACAAACTTTCTAAGTCATAGCCTTAAATACCAGGTTTTCATTCAGAAAGACTGATCTGACGTTGACTCACTAAGTCTTTGTTGTTAGAAATAAGTATTTCAGCTCCTGATAATGCAGTGGTACCAAGTAAATTCTGTCAGATACTTTGCCAAAAGGGGAGAGCTTCTCCCTCTCCACAACTGCCTGCAAGGACCTTGTAGTGAGGTGGGGGTTGAGACAAGAGCAAATGGTCTCAAGTTGCACCAGGGGAGGCTTAGATAAGATATTAGGAAACATTTCTTCATGGAAAGGGCTGTCAGGCGTTGGCGAGGCTTCCCAGGGATGTGGCTGTGTCACCATCTTGAAGGTATTTAAAAGACCAGTGGATGTGACCCTTTGGGAGTGTTTTAGTGGTGGCCTTGGCAATGCTGAGTTAACAGCTGGACTCAATCATCTTAAAGGTCTTTTCAAAAGTAACTGATTCTGTATCAGAGCAACAGCTGAAAAACTGTGAGCTAATCACACTTCAGTGAATCAAAATTATATGGGATTTTGACAAACGAGGCAGAAATCTCCAGCAGTTTGTATCCTGAGGTACATTCTGGGGTCTCATTTTTGGTCATTGTATCTCCTCAGAGTTCATTTGTGATTGGATTATTGGTACATTTAATTATTCTTCACGATAAAATCATAGCAGTAAGTGAATCTGGGAGGTTTTCCATGAGTTCTTTCTGCAGTTACGACTATTCCTGCCTGTATTCATGGGTTGGAAAGATAGTTGACAGTAAAATAATCTTGCTTTCCAAATTGTTTCTTCAGTGCCTTTGTATGTGGGCACAGATTTGTGTGTTTGCCTAGCCTGTGGTTATGCTTGCCTTTCAAGTTTATGTGTGATTAAGCATTTTCAAAGTAATTAAAAATGATGTTGTGTAACAGCGTTGTCAAGCAGCATAGTTGCTTATTTACCATGTTTATTCATCTCTTACTTCTCCAAGATAATACATAGTGGGTATCCCTATCATTAGTGTAAACTGCTAATTGTACTTACTTGTTATTCTTGAGTGTCCTACTAGCCAAGATGATACAGCAAGAAGTGAAGTACAAAAATCTGTGTTTAAAGTATTATATAGATTTACTATCTGCAATTTGCCAGTATTAATGCATCTATTTTTATTAAACAATAATGCATTTGGATCTTTTGTGTAAATGATCAGCAAATGTTTATGTTAAAAATACAATTCATAATGAAAATTACTTGCTTTGCCTTATCTTTTGCCTTTATGTAACTTATAACTGAATTAGTTGGTTACTTAAAACCATGTTTTAACTATTTAGCATTTCTGTCTTTGTTCTGTTTTGTTACCAGTGGTAAAACAGTTGAAAATACATGAATATGTGCTAAAAAACCACAGAGGATTATTCCAATGTTCAGATTTAACTCTGTTGTTATAGTGAATATTAAGAAACAAGATACAAGAAGTTTACTGAAAATGTAGGACTTTTGAAAGCAAGTTAGAAGATACAGTTTTCTCAAAACTGGTCATAAATGAGAATGGTGAATTAACTGTTTTCTGCAATGTCTCAAAGACTGGTAATTTGCAGAAGAAAGAGTGTAAAGTCAGGTGACACACAGAAGTTTTGTTTTTTGAGGGCTTCCCTATTGTGTAAAATATACATAATTTTTTCAAATTTTAAATGTAGTGAAATGAGGAAAACAATTTTTTTAGAGACTTTTTTCCTTTTTTTTTCTTTTTTTCTCCTATGTTTTTCCCCCTTTCCTTTTTTTAAAGTAAATCTTCTGTTTGTTACAGTAGTTCTCAAGATTTTGTTGCTTCAAGAAATACGTTTTTACTGGTATGTTATGATGGTTTACTATAGGCAGAAACTGAATACAAGTTGTTTGCTGGACATGAGTGCATTATTTAAAATTACAGCGAGAATAAGAATTGTTTTAGTGGTATCAATGCATTTACTCTTAGAAGGAACATAACCTTTATAAAAGGATATTTTAGCAGTTCAGAGCTTCCTGGAGTAAGAAATATTCTTCATAATTTTTCATGGACTGCATGTGGTTTGGTGAAGACCAGAGGATGTTGCAGGAACTGAAATTTTAAAGGCTTAGTTATTACTTGGAATGGTCAGTGAAGAAGCTTGACATAGGTATGTACATGGTTATCTTTCTCAGTTGTGTTGACCATAATGGACAAAAGTCTCAGTAGATGTGAAAGAAAACTAGGTTGTGTTTATAAGCAATCATACATAGGGTAGAAATTGAAATTATGTGCTAAAGAGACTTAATTTGCCTTTATTTGTATTTAGAATTTATTGAAGAACTTTATTCTTCACCATACTGTGGCATGGTGAGTTAATCTACAAGGTCTCAGTACAAAGGAAAGTTACTCAAATTAACTAGTGTTTGAAATTTGGGATGTCTTCAGGTGGAAGATAAATCTCTGCTGCCTTTCCTGTGAAAGGTTGAACCAGATGATCTTCTTATGTCCCTTCTCTGTAGGACAGACTTGAGATTGTATCTTACAGGACATTTATAGAAATAACATGTAATATAAACATAACAATAATTAACTACATCATAAAATTATATAATAATTAATTACCTTGTACAAATATGTAATATCTTTNNNTATCTTTGAATAATATGATACTTAATAATATGGAGATAAGTATATGTATAGTATGTTTATAGTACATTTCCTTTCTACGATAGATATTTAAGGTTTTCTTTTCTTTTGAAAAGAGAAATAATGATCAGCAGTATAGTAACAAAATAAAAAGATGCTCACTTTGTCTGGCAGTTTAATTTGCTAATTGACTTCTGTGTACAGCTTTGATGTGTCTATTTTTTGACAGCTGAATATTTTTGTTTAGTCACATCACTTATGTATTTTAGTTGATTAACTATCTGCTCCTTAAGAAAGTCAAAGAAATACTAGTATTGTCATGGTACCTATTCTTTTTTCCTTTTGAAATAGTTCTTGTAGTCCTGTGGTATGTTTGAGCATTGTGAATAAAACGTGTGTGGGCAAGACAAAAATTACAGAAAATCACAACTTAAAGTGTTCGGGTTTATGTTGTCTTAAAACTTGCTGAATGTTGGTGAAAGAGGATTTTAAAACAGGAATAATGAAGAAAACTTGGATGTTAGGGATGAACACAATTCCATTTTATTTAGAGTATGTTGTATGTACTGTTTCCTTTTGTTTGTCCATTTTGCCTCAGTCCTGAGCCCTTTTGTGGTTTAAACAAAATGAAAACATTATTATTAAAACATCCTATTGAAAAAATGTGATATTGTTGTTTATATGCTGAGAGAACATACTGCCTTGTTTCCAAGGTGATATTATACTGTGTGTGCTACTAATCGTACCTCAAGAAGCATAGAAAGGAATCAGAGGCCTGTGTAGATTTGCGCTAAAATTAATGAAATGAGATGAGATTTCTTAGTGTGATTAGATCACACTGTGCTGGACACAGCATAAAACTGCAGGCAAGGTAAAGAATTTGTGTTTTAGCAGAACCAGGAGGTTTAATGCTGGAATGGAATTTAGGCTATCATTTGATCAACGTGAGCCTTTCAAAGTATGTCTAACTGCATCTGCACTGCTGTTGTTTATTTGAACTGTTGGTACTGAAGATATTAGTCCAGACAAGGGCAAAGCTAAAGTAAGCAACACTTCTTATAAACTCTTCCCATACGAGGTGCTGAATTAGGTGGCTCACAGTTCTCTCTGGCTCTAGCAGGTGTTAATGACACATTAGCATTACCAGCAGTAAGCTGTACTGTTTGTAAAAGAGCAGTTTTAAAAGGCAGCAAGAATTTGTTCTAACTAATGATTAAAATATTTATAAATGTAAATCTGTTTAAACAAGATAGTATCTAGACGCTATATAAGAGCATACTGGTTGGTCTGTAATTCAAGTAACTATATTTTATCATCAGTCTGTATAGACTGAAAATAAGCCTAACCTCTTCTATATTGTTCCTTTTTAAAATCAGCCTTTTAAAGTCAGTGTGGAGAAGATTGTTTTTCTTATTGATAAATTAAATATAGTTTCTTACTTATTTCAAGGAAAAATGATATTAATAATACACAACTTGAATGGATGAACATTTTCATATAGGAAGTGATTTTAAGTGAGATCATGCAGGTAAATCTATCTTACAGTAACACGGAATTAGCAGTGTTTATTTTTCAACTCTTGGAAGAAACGCCTAACATTTACATCTTTTCTTGTCTTCAAATCTCATTTGTATTGTTTTTTTATGACAGTCCTTTGTACAACAAAAATTTGGGATCTCTTGGAATTATATAATAACAAAACAAATATTTGAGTTTCAGTAACAGATGTTACTCATATTCATATTGGAGCACAAGCTCTGATTTTATATCCAGTTATAGCTGTTCATCAGCAGAGGGCAATATAACTTCATACATTTCCTTGAAAGGATTTAATTTGTTGATCTTTTTATTTCTAGTTTTAACTAAGGGAGCACCTACTTGTAAATACTGAGAAAATATGTGAACTCATGATGAAAAAGCAATGAGCTGTAGTATTAGCATTCCTTACGCACTTTCAGAAGCCTATATAAACTTCCTGGTAGTTGTACTCTGTGAGATATGTTCCCTGAGTTCATAAGCAGGCAGAAAATGTCCAGACTTTATGGAGATAGCAAAATATATTTTTACTTTTCCACTGGATTCGCTGATACACCCTCAGCAATTAGCTCATGCACCCTTTCAGTGGTTTGTTATTTGTTTGTTTTGTTTTTTGTTTGTAGGTTTTTGTTTGTTTGTTCTGGGCTATATGTATTTTTTCCCTTGGGACAGTCTCATGCAAAGCTTGGGATGCTTTTTACATCTGTTTCAGTTTTACTGTAGGATTAAATCCCTTATGGAGAACTTTTAGTACTCGATAGACTCTCAGTACATGTATTGTAAGTTAAGTGTAGTGAATAGCTGTGCTGTGATAATTAAGAAAAACTAGATTCAGGCCTTCATTTCAACTCATTCATTCTGCATGTTAGAAGAAGAGTTTTTGTTTTATGGCTGGGGTGGTAAAATGAGCCTTCACCCTCCTAAGGAAGCATGTGCACCATAACCTTCAAGTGTACATCATGTTAACATTGATATGTTATGATAGTTCTTTGATTTTAATGCTGCCATTTAAATTTCCATTTAGTTCTTCTTTCAGGACATGTCAGGAATCCTAAAATGGATGTTCATGTGTGGCAATT
>VWZT01011144.1:18249-54410 GCA_013397055.1 Pachycephala philippinensis
ACAAATAAGGGGTTTTTTTGTGGTGGTTTTTTCTTTTTTTTTTTTTTGGTAGTAATTTCTGGGACTTCAGTCAGCTATATCTGGAGGTATATATTAAGTATCACTGCTCCTATTCTGTGTGGTCATGAAATGACATAGATTATTATGATAAAAAACATTCATGCCCAACATGTAGAATATTTGTGTTTAGAACTATTGGGTAGCAAAGAAAATAACANACAAATTATTAAAAAATATTCTCTTGATGTTGAATATTCTTTAATATTCTCTTGAATATATTCTGGTCAAAACCTACCAAAATATAAAATATCAGCTCTATATTATATGAAAAGAAGAAGTCACAGTGGAATTTTAGCCAGGTATCACAATAGACACAGAAATGAACACACAGAAAATTAAACAGGAAATTAAAATTAATGAGGTAACACTTTTCACTTGCTGCAATGCATTTTTAATTTTTATTTTAAAAGGGAGTATAAGATAAAATCCTAGGTTTATGTGACAGTAGGACATTGAAACTTGCCCTTGGCTTCATTAAGTCCAGCCTAGAGATGTGTGCATACATGTGGGCATACATGCACAAAAATATACACACTGTACACTACTTGTTTAAATGAAATTTCCCTGGAGGCTTTGCTGTGTAAGAGAAATCTTTTGCCTTAGTACATTACCAGTCTGTCATTTCCAGTCATAATGAGCTATTTTACTTTGTACCCAGTTCTTGAAGTTTTTTATGAGAATCTTTGCTCTTCCATATGGATAAGTATTTTATGATTTTCATTCTTCATTGATTTAAAGGTCATTATCAATTCTAGTTATTTTGCCCATAGCTCTTTTTTGTTTTCATGCAACATTCCAGTCCTTCACTGACCTTTGAAATACTTATGAAAGTTACGGTAATTTTTTTATCTGAATTCATAGGCTTTGAAGCATAACTGTCTTCCATCATACACTTGTAACTTAGCCTGTAGGAACTGTGAATCATATTCCTGTTTAAAACAAGTTTAATGCAGAAAGCAATTATTAAAAAAATGTGAACTAACTTCAACTTAGTTTGAGGCATTAACCTTCTCATTCATTCAGCCACTTTGACTGGATAAGTGCTGCCTTAATTTTTTGTTGCCTGTCAGTAGAAAAGTATCCCATCAATATGGAATAACTTGAAGAAAAGAAAGGATGTGCTGTGCTGGTGGGCAGAAACAATAGAGATTGCTGTCTCTGAATACAAATTATTGAGCAGTTTCTATATTATGCCGTCCATTAACTTCACTGAGAACATTTTGTAATGCCAAATATATAACAATATCTGCTTCAGCATTCTCTGTGTGTGTCTTTGCTTCATATTGTGGTTTTTTGTTTTTGTTTTTTGTTTTTGTTTTTTTTTGTTTGTTTGTTTGTTTTTTTGTTTTTTGAGATTTCACATTTGTTTTTACATCAGGCTTTCTGCTTTCTGTACAATATCACCGGCGTACCAGTTTTCAGATTGGAGTTGGATTTTTTTTTTTAAATGGGATTTCTATGTGGACTTTAACTCTTTGTCCTTAAAATGCAATTGTTTAGTATGTTTCAAACTCCTTTGTCTGTTACCAAAAGTACAGATGATGGAAATTGTGGGATAAAAGTCAATATGAATTTATGTTTTTGTCATGTGTCTAATTGTAGGACACTATTCAAAATCTATTATATTTGAACTTTTATCTCGACATAATTTTAACTGGTTTTTGACTATTAATTTGATATTATTTTAGATTTAAGCTTAAAAAAGGATAGGTTGTATCATGTTTGTCACATTTTCTCATTTTAATGATGTCCATGTTTTGTGACAGCTGATAATTCATTTCCAAATCAAATTCTCTTCTCTGCCTGAATCTATTAGAGCATGTTAAGAAAATGCTATTTGGTGCATGTTCTCTGAGGCTATAGTCAGATGTCTCTTTTTTTCCTTCAGTTTTGCTGTCTTAATGGGAGTAATCTCAGCACTGCTGGGTTCCTTGGCATTTTTTAATAAAATCGTTGCTTTTATAGAAGCAGATACTTGGCAGAAAATAGACAGTCTTTTATTTTGCTATGATAATACATAGGAGAGATGAGGCCAACTAGTGAATTTGTTTGAAACAAACAAAGGAAGTGTTGGAAGAAAAATGTGAACAAAGTTTCGTATTCATTGAAACCAGACTTTATTTTCCGTCTTGATAACTTATTCAATACTGTTTCAAAATGTTTGTTGTTATGGCAAGCGAATCCAAATATTGTAAAAAAAATACACTGCAGTGACTTTTAGCCCATTGCTATGTTTAAGATTAATCAAAAAGAGATATCCTAGTATCTTCTATTTCTTTTTTGTAATTAGGAACTTTATTATGTATCAGCCAAGCTTAACTTCAAGTTTATATTTACACACCTTTGAGTGTGTACTTTATTCAGAATGAAGTAGTGAATAATGGTTGATAAAGTTCAGTAAGTGGAAACTGCCTGCATCATTTGATTGCTGTCTTGCTGAAGGTAAGATATATTTAAAAAATGAAGATACTCTTTGAGAATGTAAGATCTTCCACGTACACTGTATTCAAGGAAAACCGTATACCAGACAGTTTTAAACTTTTTTCCCACAATGCAAATCAAAATATTGATCATCTTCCAGAAACTGTTTTGGGAATATGGTTATTCCTTAAAAGCATGTCCCAAGCTGCAGAAAAATGGTGTTGATGATTTGCTATTCATCTTTGAATTTCATGTGCTTGGTGCTATGTGCCAGCATACTGTCTTTAATTTTTAATTCTTGGTGTTTAGGTAAAACTTATATGGGAAGTCTGCAATACAGGGAAATTGTGTTAGAGTTCAGTCAGTTCTGTGTGATTTGTGTCTTGAGCTATTATGTGTTCTATTTTAGACTTTCCTAGACTAATTGTGGTTAGATACTCTACTTGGGAATGATTTTGAGACAGAGATAGCACCTTTTTTGTGATTTTATATTATGTCTGAAACTAAATTTGCTACCAAATCTCAGTCATCTTCCAAAGATTCTGTGAGCCCTCATTTAATTCTTTGCAATGTAGATTAGTATTAGCTTGTATACATGTAATTTTTAGCCTTTGTGTGTTAAAAATGAGGAAAGTGCATGATGGGGGCTTTTAACTGCTTAAGTTATAGAAACTGTTGTTTCAGTTAAAAAAAAAAACAAACTATTCTCTAAACATGTCCAATATATTTTTTTCAGTAAAAGCTCTCCTTTTACTGAAAGGTTGAGGGGAGAAGAAGTAGGTCGTTCAAACTACTTTGCTTCTAAACCGATTGAAAGTACTTTCTTTCTTTTCTAACACAACTGATGCCTGTGGCATAGCTCATACCAAGTGTATTTGTAAACTTCTGACACCTATATAAGAAGAGAATAAATACTGAATAAAAGCATATTCAGCATTTCTTTGGCACAGCCGTCTAATAATTAATTAATTAAAGCGTACTTCTTTTAATTGTGTCCCTTGGGCAGTTCCACCAGCCTTTATAGACAGTGACACCTTGGTTTACATGACCTGTCTGATTTCTGCACATCATTGTCATCTTTGCTTTAAGTTCAGGTGCGTCTTACACTGGTTATATGATGCTGGAAATAAGATTCTTTCCGTTGTTTTTTTATGGAAAGTATGCCTGTGACAGCTTCCTTGTCGGTTTTGCTGGGGATGTCTGAGGAGTAAGTATGAGCTCCTGTATTTTAAGCAATGTATCCTTGTCTGGGGCTGTAGCCTGGTGAGACCAGCATGGAGAAAAGGGGCTCATTGCTTGTATGCTAGTGGTGAGTGACCATACCCAGGAATAGGTCACATGGTGATATTTGGCACAGAATTTCCATGTGTGTGTCTCTGTGGCTGTAGCTTTCAACTAAGCTGAGAGTTGTATGAATACACAGTCTGTCTTCTAAAGTGCCCATGCAGTTTGACATCCTGAGAAGTTTTTACACAGCAGGAAGGTTTTACTCAGATTGGTGAATGCCACTGTAGCCAGAGCCCTGTTTGCTGCGTGAAGTTCCCTGGGACATTACATGCTTTTTCCTCTTTGGAACATAGCTTTAGCAGCAGTAGAAAGAAATAAAAGAACAAAAAAAGAGAATAATAACTACAAAGCAATAGATGGAAAAGGTAGGGGAACAGAGATAATGAGAAGAATATGGGAAACAATGAATACAGAGAAAATAAGAGGGAAAGTGGTCTGGGAAGAATTCTTGCTTAAAAAGGACATAATTGTGGGAAAGGAGGTTGGGATTTTTATTTTCTTCTCGATCTTTCTGTGACAGAAGTGTTTATGTGCATGGGTAACTTCAATTTTAATAAATGCTTAATAAAATTTGCATGCTCTGTTTAAATAGCAGCAGTAATAGTGGCTTAGGCTGGAATTCCGCATACTTTTCTTTGTCCATTTTGCTTGTGCACTGCATAGAGTACAAGCTTGTTGAAGTTCATTACATTCCTCTGTTTGAAAATCTTGTTCTTTTGTTTTGTCCATGACTGCTCCTTGATCATAAAGAAGCACATTATGTCTCTGAATATTTGAAAGCATTTTTATTTTATTCTGGCACTGTGTTCTTTTCTTTAGTTGCTCTTCTTATTTTGTCATTCATGCTCTGAACAGGTGAGAGAGACCTTTTCAAAAATCATTATTTGCCATCAAGTGATCAGATATGGGGTTCTATTTGCAATTTGCCGAATCAGCTATTATCATAATGCTAAAGTTCAGTATGTATATTAGATTAAAATAATTATTTTGAAATGCTTTGTTTGTGTTTCTTAAGAAGAGAAATCAGTTCCTTAAATTTCAGTAGACACTCAGTTAAAACTGGGAAGATTTCTTTAGTGTAACTTAAAACAATGAGAAAAAACTGACTTCTTGTCAGTGACGTTTAATAAATCAGTCCTAAGTAACAGAAACAACTACTTAGTGTAACAACTAAGAAGACCAAACAAACCGTACCTACATTTATAGGGCTGAGTATTTTAATCCTAAGTGTCATATTTGTACTGAGTAGCTTTGTTTAGTCCAAGCTTATATAGATAAAAAGTTTTTGTGGAAAACATTATTCACTGAATCATGACACACCCAGTAAAACTTTTGCCTGCATGTCCTTGTCCGAATTTGCACACAGGAATTGTAAGAGCTGTCATTTCCACAGAGAGAGCTCTGCATTGGTGGAAAAAAGGGGATGTGTTTGCTGATTTGTTGATAGAAATTTCTGGAATGAGGTAATTTTTGAACAAGACTCAAAAGATGAGCCTGTTGACAAGGCTGTGTTGACAAGGCTAGTGGTGCTGCTGGTAATGAAAATTTGAGGAATTTATTTTGAGGAATTATGTTACAGCATCCAAGAAAGGAGATGTTTACTAGAAAGCAAACAAAATGAAAAGTAATTCTGAAGAGATGGGAGAAGTAGAAAGTGGGTATCTTTCCTAAGGTACATTTTTTAGCCATCACTGGGATATAATATGCTTCTGTTTTGCATTTAAGAGATTTAACTTACTGAATAGATGCAACCAGTGATAGGTTCTAAATAATAAAATGATAATAGAATGTGAAGTATGTCTTTAGTGAATGTGGTTTGTTTTTTTTTTTTTTTGTGAAAAGGATGACATTAACTATCAGACCAAAAATAACATTTATTAAATGTGAATAAAAATATTAGCAGAGAAGGGAAATTAAGGATTCAAATATATTTGACCAAGAAGATTAAATGCAGTCTAATTTGAGTTCATTTGAAATAGTAGATTTCTTGAATTCATTTTTGTTTCATTTAATTGCCATGATAATTGTGAAAGTTGTATGTGAAGTGATTCACTAATACTTCAGAAGACAGAAGAATTTTCATACTTCACTTTTAACACTGTTTTATTGAAATCCAGGTCTTGTGTTAGACTTCACAAGTTCTAGGAAAGATGTGGGATGTGGGCAATCCATTTTACTTTTCTTTGAAAGCAAAAGTGCTGAGAATCTTTCCGCTTCATTTGTAACAACTTTCAGGTACGAAAGAGCAGCAGTATCTGATCATTTATATATTCAGTCTTATTTTTGTTATTTGTTTGAGAAATACATGCGATCAGAAAAAACCTGCTAGCCAGAATATGTTCTCCTTTACAGTGTAAAATATGTTGCATAGAGGAAAAGGAAAATTAAGCTCAGTGATCTTTTAATAATATTTATAATTATTTACCATATTTTGCTTTCTGTTGCAGTAACTTGCTAATAATATTAAGTGTAAGAGTTAAACATTGATTTTCATGGAAATAATTTGTATAAAAATATAACAGGGGTAAATTCACTATGCATTTTTAAAGTTTTATTGTTATTGTCAGAGTGCTAAAGAGAAAGGTTCTTGAGGACATATAGGATGAGAAAAATCATCCTACCAGATATTGTTAGAAATTTCCTCGTGATATTTTTAACATTATCGGTGTGTCTTGCTTAGGTGCCTTAGGGAAACCGGTGTTTACTTTTTATAAATCTCTGATATGATAATCCACAGTCATCTTTTGACTGTCTAGTGGATTCGCTGTGCAAAGAAAATGCAATCTCTTGTATTAAGGGAAAAGATATTTATTTATTGATGGGGTGGTGAGGTCTTCTTTTGGCCAATGACAGCAGAGAGCTTTTGTGAATTAGGCTCATGTATACTTCTAGAATGCCAGAACATACCTGTCTGCATATCTAGGTGTGCAAGGACTTTTAAAAATTAATCTTCAGTAAAATTTTTTACTTCAGATTATGCATTAGATTTAGGTCCCTTTGGTCCTGTATTTTAACACATTCTAATTGCTAAAAATACTTACACATGAGGAAAAAAATATATTTGGAAACAAAGATACTAAATCTCTTCTTTAAAAAGACACTGAAATATATGTTAATTAGACAAGTTTTTCTAGTGCCATACTTGTGACAGAAGTGTGTAAATTAATGTACTGCGTTCTCTGCAGAGACAGTGTAATCTCTGGTGTGCAGTTTAGACTATTTAGGTACAAACATTTTCAATTCTGTTACATAAATGAGATAAGTAAAGCCTATAAGGATAGCGCTCAAGGTTGAGTTTTAAAAAATCGGGGCAGGGCTTTTCTTGATGTCTGGACCACACACTTGACAGTATTTGTGTAGTAAAATTTCTAACACTCATCCTGTGTAATCTTCCAGCAAAAAGAAAGCTTGGCACAGGTTCTTCCTCAGTGTATGGATTATTAGCATGTAGTGGTTGGTTTTTAAAAATTCTTTCACTGGTTTTCCCTTGTTGCTTTTGTGTATTGTTTGTGGGCATAAACTTGTCGTGCATATGAGCAGCACTGAGCTGCTCCACTTCTGAGAGCTGGTGATCTCACAGCCTTGGAGATTTTCTTGGAGTACATTTGTCATCTTCAGCATGTCTCTCCTGCATTTTAGTTTTCCATTCAAATGTTTTATCCAGGTAGACTTAGAAGCTTCCAGGAAGGTTCAGAATTCTTTATGCAAGAGCTGCAGAATATTCTTGTGGAAATCTGGTGTGACCTGCAGGTCAAACTGTCTGGTTTATGAGGGGAGTGATAGAGTGGCTCTGGTGGGGCCCTGGCATCCAGTCAAAGTCAAACCACCAGAGCTACCACTTCTGTTTGAGCAATCGCAATTAGAAATGTAAAAAAAAAAAATCCATTTCTTTTACAGCACACTAAAATTAGGATGCCTTGAATTCATTCAGTAGGGTGAAATCCTGCTTGGTGTGAATTTGAGAGGTCCTTTTCAGTCAGCTGTGACTACATCTGTAATCATCTTGGTACAGATGCTTTTTAAAAAGGTTGTATGCACAAATGGTTAAATTTCTTTAAAAGTCATTGCTAACTAACACTTAAGTGTTGAAGGTATTTCAAAATAATTCTTCTAGTGAACATAGTTCAGCTATGTAAGATGTTACTCTTTCGCTGAAGTGTTTCACTGGAAGATTTGCAACTTCATTTGCTTTTTTCCCCATTTTTTGCTGTTTTTTCTGTAAATAGATATTTTCATGAAGAACCTATCATACTGATAAAAACAAACCAAACATACCTTTATGTAGTGTTTCGCAGACAAGTGCTTGTAAAATGTCAGCCAGCCTAAGATTTTCAGACAGTTCTTGTATTTTGACGTGATTGCGTAACAGCAAGATGTTGTGTACTTCTTGTTGTTTAGAGAAGTCTAAAATTGAACAGTTAACATCTTAGTAGGCCGTTCTTACACTAATCAAAAAACTCAGTGTGAAAGAACAGGAAAGGTTACAAAATCAAGTATTGAAAAATTAGTCTGTCAAAACTAGGTGGTCAGTTCGACTTTGGTTCACCCGTGTTATGTTAATGTATAATCTTTTAAGTTTATGAACAGATGAATTTTTTTTCTACAGACCGTACTCCATTAGAAAGGTTCGTTTATTTCATATTCCTTTATTAGAGTATGTAACATGTAGACGTGCTATTCACTGCTAAAACCAGGCACTAGGAAAAAAAATTCCTTCTAGACATTTTTTGTAATACTTCCATTGTTGCATCTGTATACTTGATAAAAATTAATTTAAAATACAGTACTCGTGTGGATTAGTTCATACTACTGTCTGTATTTTACAACTGTGGAACTTTTAGCTAAAAATCTATAAAGGCTGAAATATTTGTAGACTTAAAGTGTCCAATTTAAGATGCCAGTGACTTGAGATTTAAACGTTAGTATTTTCTTGTAGCACTCTGAGCCACATTTAGCTGACTTAAACTGTGGATATAGTAGCTTGTCACTTTTGCAGCTTCCTTTTGTAATATTTTATTGGCTACTGCTCATGAAAAATTAGATTTTGGGGTTTGCATGCCATCACACAGGAACTCCATGACTGAGTAAAGAAAAGAATTGATTTCTTCTGATGGGTGTGCCATTTTCTTAAAAGTGAGATTTCCCATTTGCCTAGAATATTCTTCACTGTGCTGTCTTTACATCTGGAAGTGTCTGCAAAGATGTGCAAAACTAATGTTACAAAAATTCTTGTTCTGTCCCACGTTGTATCTGTCCTGAGGATTTACATTGCTTTTTTTTGTTGAGGTCTGGAGAATACAATATTCCAATGGTTACAGACCTGTCTGTCACTGGTCACCTCTGTGTGTGTGCTGTACACCCTCCTGACTTGCCCACACATGTCTGTTTCCTCACTCACCCCTCTCTCCATTCTAACTCCCAGGTCCTGGTTTCAGAGATGATTTCTTCTTATTCCCCTCCCAGCTTGTTCCTCTGACATAGGCTTTTCCACCTTCTCTCTTTGCCTTTATCCAAATCTCTCTTCCAGCTGGTTTCCCCTCCTTCTGGCTTTGGTAGCACTGCTGTGCAGCTGTGTGCTTCTCTGCCTGCTGTGCCTTTCCATGCTCTCCAACTCTGTGTTCTGTCCAGATAGCTTCGCCCCCCTTGGCTGTGCTCTTGGTTTTAGCAGTGTCTGAGAGTATGCAGCCATTTTGTCTAGTGCAAATCTTGAGGAACAGTTCTATGCAACATACGTGGTGTTGCCAACAAGTAGAACATGTTTTTTACAAAACCCTTGAAACAGTAGAAAATAGTTACATTAAAAGGGTGAATTGTATGGAAAAATAATCAATAGGAGTAGTGGAAATCAACTTTTGTAGATTATGTTTCCTTATGTGTCTTTTAAAAATAATCTAAGTTCTAATCAGGATCTTTAAGTTGGATTCCACCAGAATCTTGTAGCTGTATCATTTTACCTGAACTTTTTGCTGTAGTTTCATAAAGGTCTTGTTGTATTAGGCTGTGATCAGATTTTTCTTTTTCCCTTGTGGAAGTTCTTAAAACCCTTGTGCATCATAAGCTTCCAGAAAGGTTTTTTATTTATTGCCCCTCCCTCCATCTCCCCATTTAAAAATCCCTCCTTTTGGAACTGTGCTTTTCAAGCAGACTTAAGGTACTACTCACTTTGAAGCCAGTTCTTGTTGAGAGCTGTGTACCTTGTAGGGGCTGGTTTTGAAGAGTCTGTGTGCATTCCCAGTGCACAACTTGCTGTGACTAATTGGGCTTTTTGGGGCACTTTCTCCCATCTAGTAGTTTGAGGAATGAAAGACTAAATTTGAAACTCCAGTGCTCTAGATGATTTTTGCTTTGTCTACAAAATAATTTTAGCTGGGGCTTTAAGTCCAGAAAAAAAATGGTTCTTTTCTTTACCTTTGCTGTGATTCCCTCTGGAAAGCATAGCTTAAAATACCAATTGAGC
Organism: Pachycephala philippinensis; assembly: GCA_013397055.1. Lineage (NCBI taxonomy): Eukaryota > Metazoa > Chordata > Aves > Passeriformes > Pachycephala > Pachycephala philippinensis. Next base: position 28,475 of record VWZT01011144.1, read on the forward strand.
TGAGAAGTGAAACAAACTAGACTTCACTGACATGTTATTAGAAACAGAATCCAGCAAAACTGAAAACCCAGAAATGAACTGCATATGCCAAAAATGGCACATTCTGCCTGTATGTAGTACTTGGTCATTTCTAGTGCTGACAGCGAAAGTAGATACGAAATAATTGTATTTCATACTCATTCTCATGACAGAAAAGCTCAGTGCAAGACTCTGTAGGAGGGAGAGGTGATTTCTAAAAATTTTAAGCAGAATTGTTTTTATTTGTGTGCATGTCTTTGTAGATTTTGCTCACTGACTTTGTTACAGCCATTCTCTGACCTTAACATACGCATCTTTCCTGAGGGGTCCAAGCAGTCTGACTGGGATTAGTTGTGGAGGTATGGCAGACAAGGGAACACTGAATTTTGACCTCTCATTGCAGATTTTTCTTCTTGAATATTAATTTTCTGTGATTTCTGCAGACGCTTTGCTCAGGCCAGGGTATGTTCTTTGGTGCCGTTGCTGCCTCCTTAGCAGTGGTGTGGACTGGCGTCGGTCAGCACCCCAGCCAGCACGTGCCTGTTTCCTGTTTCACTGGGGTTCTTCCTAGGATTTACAGCTGTTCTATTCAATACAACTTGCCCTACATACAGCATTCTTCTACAGCCTCATCTGCTGTTTTGCCCACTGCCTTTATACACTCCGGCTGCCATGTGCACTGCTTGTGCATAACGTTGTAGTAGTGCCACTACTTAACGTTTTGTTCAGAAGAGAAGGCTGAACGTTAAAGACAGAAGTGACAGCCACATAAATGCATATTGAGACCTAGGAGACATACTTTACAGTTTATAATGTAACACAAATACGTCCCTTAAAACACAAGTCAAGGAAACTTCAAAGATTTCTTCAAGGAAGGGTGTCTTTTAATAAAGCCACCTGTTTGTGTTCTTGTAAAATATGAATGAGTTGTTTTCCTTTAGTTTGTCAAGTTACGTATGAATAACAGACAATGACTGATCTTATTAAGAAATTACTTAGAGGCACCTGAGAGGGAACAACTTGTATTTGGTTGCCTGTATTTGTATTTAAAAATTGCATTTGTTTTATGTGAAATATTTTTTTTTATTTATTGTTTTCTCCCATTCCACAGCTCTGCAGACAGTGATATTTTAGCGAGTCATTTCAGTTTGTCTGCCTCTATTAAGTTTTTATCTGAATTCTATTAAAAATCCAGGATATGCCTGTGGTGTCTATATGGTGAAATCAGAAGTATCACATATGTTTGACACTGTGAACCTGAGAGGGTGTTGCAGTAGATACACAGGGTATCATTAAGGTCGCATCAGAGGCAGGACAATTCTGAATGGTGACTACTGCATTTGGCCTATAAAAATCCTAATTATAGCACTGATTTAAAAAAATGATTAGTATTTATTTAAATTTAATATTAGAGAATAGGTTCCAGTATTAGAGGTACCAGAAGAATGTGATTTTCTACATAAATTAAAAATTGCCTTCAAATTGTATGGGAAGGTAATCTGTTTAGGCAATATGATATCTTTGTATATAGCAAGTCCCTTTTTCTCTAAGCAGCCCTGCTGATCAACTTAAAATTACATTGATGGAATCACCTTGTGACTTCAGTAGTCATTAAGAAAATAAAAAGTCTATAAATATATTTGCTGGCCAAAAAAACTAAGGTGCAAATACGAAATATTTATTAAAGTACATGCAGGATTTTGTGAAATTCCTGACTTTATTAAAAATTTCTTCTCTTGTGAATGTATCTGACATTTTTAGTAGAAGTTATCGCGTAACTGTGTTACATGGAAACAGAGCATTGTGACAGCAAATGAAAAGATGGTGATCAGCTAGCCAAGATTTGTGAATTAAAATAGTGTCATTTAAAGTAGAAACATGTAAGTCCTGTCTCCTGTGGTGAAGTATCACATATTTCAAAGTCAGCAAAAAGAATTAGTAAGTAAATGTGTTAAATAGCCAGATAGATAAATTAGTAGTAAATTATTAGTTTTATATTTTAGTTTCAGACTCTTGTGTGAATTTTAAACCAAGGAACATAAACACAGATACAAATGTGTGATGTGAGGTATAAAAAGCAGAAGTTCCTAATGTCACAGAACTTTCACTGGTACAACTTACAGCGGTTGTATGGCTTTGTAAAACTACTACGCTTTAAAAGTGACTTTATGATACGCTCTAATGAAGTGTACATGGAACTTGTGAAATTTTCCTTTTGCTTGTGAGCATCTTAAAAACCAGCATTCCTGAGCACTGTTTTCCTTCTGCTGCAAATAATTATGAGTTATATAGATTATATTTGTGGTATTATTTATATGCCAGATTTGATTTTGAGAGTCATAAGAAAGATGAGTAAAAAAAAGCTACTCCTACAGCATCTTTGGTTAGTAAATGTGATACTCAATTCAAGAGATAATGATCTAGGAATCAAACTAAAAATGAATCTTGTTCAACAGGATCTCGGTCCTGTCTAACAAGATTCTTGTCCTACATTTTTAAAAAGAAAACTGAAACAAAAGCTGAAACCTTTTCATGTCTGAGCAGGTAGAGGAAGGGGATTTTTTGGCCATTATGCAAAGGAGATTTTGAAGTATACAGAACTAGCTGTGAATAGACTATGTGAAATTAAACTTGTGATGTTGTTTTTCACTAGTGGGTTTCAGGGAAATATGGTAGGACTTGCATATTAGTGTTGAAAAGCAGCATCAGCATTTCACTAGAACATTTTAAAATACTCCAGTTGTGTGATTTTCCTAGTTGTGATTAAACTACGGGTTTTTATGTTCTGATACTTGTTGTACCTTTTGTTGGAATTGTTTTACTATTGATGCTTAACAGCATATAAAAATTCTTTTGCAATGTGAGCTTTCCCTGGGAACAAGCAAAACTCTAAACAGTTTTTAAACACCAGGTAATTGTAGAGGTACATTATAAAAAGTCTGACACTTCCATTCTGACTTGTGTTTCATCACTGGAGTTTTGTATTTATATGTATTAGGCTACGCATCTGATTCAAAAAGATTTATGCTATAACATGAATATAGTCAATAAAATGGTATATTGTAGTCACAGTAAATACAATTTCTGTGCATAAAGAGAAGTCTTTTTATTCAGGGTAAATAGATTCCAAGATTTAAAATTGACCCAGTAAGTTAATGGTATTAGCAAACAAAGCCTGCTGTAATTTGAGATAAAGGCTGTAAGTAATCCTTTTCCCCCTAGCTTTTCTCTTGCAGTGTTTCATTATGGATGCCTTATACCTGTGTCATGAGTAAGCCCCTGTGCTGTTCTCCTATATAAAATCAACTCTTAATTACTCCACTGTGTGATAGGGCTCATTATAAGATATGAGAACTGGCTGGATAAGAGAGGATTTCTTCAGTCTGTGTTGGGACTTATACCCACCGGAGACAAATTTATACTCTATGGCTATGTTTGCTTTTAGAAAATTGGACAGTCATAATCGTGATTGTAAACACAGTAGCTCATCTGGGGTTTGCTTCTGAAAATCATTTCTAGGTCAGATGCTTAGTTCAGGCAGCCATTAAACATTTGTTTCTAAATAGTGAGTTCTAAAAAGTTTGCAATTACATTTACTGTGGCTAAGAAAAGAAGAAGGTTTTTTTACCTTTATAATTACATTTGAAAAAACACTTGAGAGATGCTGTATTTTTTAATATTTTTGAATTATGATGCCGTTATTTTTGCTAGTTTGATCCTCACTCACAGCAAGGTGACCTTACACTTTGCACTTTCTACAGTTCAGCCCTTCCTGAAGAAATGTGGAGTAAAATGTTTCTCCTTTCAAGAGCAGAATCACAGAAAAGGAGAGGATTAGAAATTTGTTTTCATGTTTGCATAGTAGACCTTGAACTCCATGTGGGATGTTTTTGTTTATAAGTCTCCAGGTATTATCCTCTTCCCTCTCACAGATTTAGGCTGTTTAAATGCAGAGATTGTTTCAGACCAGAGGAGGTCTGGAAAGAAAGGGATTGAGATTTCAGCAGTCCTGCTTTTTTGAGACATGACTGCAATTTGTATCTGATGGTGCAGTCTCCTTCCCTACGAGGAGGGAGTGCTCAAAGCTGTCCTCTTGTTCTCTTACAATGACATGTGAAAAGCTGGGAGATGAAGTTAAAGCATGCCTCTGTACCTTGACTTCAAACGCATGTGTCGTGTCAAAAGGAGGATGATGCACACTTCGTGGGTCTCAACTGCTTAGAAACAGCAGAGTCTGATTCTGTTGGGGAGAACTGCATTGCAAAGGCATCCTATCATGGCCACTGTGGAGACGATGAATAACTGTGCATCCATAGATGTTTGGGTTTCTTGTCCTTACTCCATCAGCACTGCCCATGCTGCTTTTTTTAATTTGAAGGTTGTAGAAATCTTTTCTAGCACTCCAGATAACTTCAGTGTCTTTCCCGGATGTCCCAAATCCATGGAACATTCTTCTCAATTTCAGAGTTAGTATTTAGTTTGTTCTTCTGAAAGGGGAAGGAGTTACTTGCTGTACAGAACACTCATTATGTTAAAACTTTCGGAAACTGTTCTCTTGTGGCAGTGTCTTTATAGTAGGCATTATATTGAATTCTTTCCTTCAATGTATTGGCATAATATATATAGGAAGAAAGTTCCTTGTTTGATTTTTTCTTTTATTCAGAGCATCTGATATTAAAGCTCTTCATTACTACAGATTTTTGTCCTTTGTTCATGGGTAGTGTTGTCACATCAACCAGAAATACAATGGTGTGACTGTGTCTGGAATTTCCATCTATATCCATAAAGCATGTTGCCTGTGTAGAAATTAGACTTGTATGAGTTAACTTTAATCTTAAAAATGACATGAGTTTTCTTTGAGGAGTGTGTTTACGTCTTTTGTAGTTCAGTACTACAAATTATCATAGAAGTGTGATAAGATCAGCACTACAAAATAAAAACCTTATCTAGGGTTTTGGTGTTCGAGCTTTTCTGGTTAACAGTGTAGGATACTTGCTTAAATTCAGATCTATTTCTACATACTACCAAATGGTATCTAACCATTTTTGAATATGGTAGTGCAGTTTAAAACGCAAAGCAGTAGGGCTAGTTATAGGGTCGTTTACTTTCTCTTGCCTGTGAATTTGATGTCATTGTCAGACAATCTTTGAAGTGGCTGCTGGGCAATCCTACTTTTTGCCTTGTTTAAATGTTACCATTCTAAAATATAGCTGTAACCTTTTAAATGTTTTTAAGTATTCCTAAACAATGCACTTTCAATTACAAAAAGATTTGGTGAAGAAAATTAGTAAAGCAACTGCAATTTCAGTTTATTATCTGAAACAAAGTTCAGTGCCATGTGGCACTAATTAATGACTGAAATGTTAATATTCACACAGAATACATATGTAGAGGTTTTTGTTCTATTGCTTTATTGTATATAAATGGGCAGGATATGGTGGGCTTTTTCCTTTTTTTTTCCTTCTTTTTCCCCAATGTGTTTATTTATGTGGCTTTTATTGTATAAGGAATGTGTTTAAATATTTGAGGGAAGGCAATCAAGCAAGACCTTTAAAACTGGGTCCTGACAGAGGTTGTGTGTTAGTGTTTTGGTGTTGTCTTTTTTTAATGACAGCATTATTTCCCATAAAGTAGAGAGCAACATCCTTCCCTCTCCCCACTCCAAAGTAAGATAAAAACCTTGTTTGTTTCTGTGCATCAGCTAATCTAATAAAACACTTAGATGTTGTTCTCTTTATGTTGTCTTTTCAAAACATGCTTTTGACAGTGTTGTTCACATAGAACTTGTAAAAATACATGGATCTTGGGGAAACAGTTTTTGTTGATTTATGTGTCTGTATGAACACAGTCCGAGCTCAGCCATACCAGTGCATCAAGACACTCAAAAGGAGCATCAAGGCATTCAAACCTTCCAGAGCTGCTGAGAATTTAGCAGGATCAAGCGTTAATTGCATTTTAATGTTCTTTCTCTAACAGTCTCTTATACATCACTGTGGGATGTTACAGCAGTGTGATCTGAAAATCAAATGGTTCTCTTTTAAGTTTACACAGGCTGCTGTGTAAGCTACTGAAACTAAAGTACTTTGAAAGTAATTTAAACTAGTTATTGAAGCTGAACTCCATCTTGGAAGGTGTCTACATTAGTATCATGGACTTGCACACACATTTACTTGAAAACAGTAGTTAAAACAGTATTTTAAGTTAAAATGATTAAATGTGAAGATTTTTGAGCAGTCTTGTGATTTATACCTAAAAGTTCTAATTTTTTTTTCCTCTAGTGAGTGAACATTACAGCAGCTAAATTTCTGCCAGATCCCATAGACTAGGGATAGCTGATGTTTCAGCATTAGTGGTATCCTTAAGCTGCTAGACTGCTGGAGGCAATTCGGAAGATTGATTTAGCTTTGGAAGATGTAATATATAGATGACACAGTAGAGTTTTTTAAGAATTTGGAATGATGCAACATCAAAAGCTGTAGAAAAGATGTATTAAGTTATCTCTAACCACTTTTGAATTTCTTTGACTTTGAACATTTCTGTACACAAAACTATACCGTCATAGAAATACTCTCAAGCTTTCTTTGCTTTCCTTAGTTTTGAAAACTGTTTTTAAAATACTCCGCCTGTCTGCCTCCCCCGCAATTTTCTCAATTTTTAGGTGGAGCAGTTGATAAAATCTGATGATACAAGACTATCTCCACATTGTTAAGACATACTAGTTATTAAAATTAAGGTAATGGATCATATCCAGAAATTCCTGTGTTTCATCCCACTTTCCCATGTTAGAAGGAAGCCTGGGAGGCTTCATCAGGCTGAAATTTTTTTTTACATAAAGGAATCCTTGAATGATGTGGAGCCACTGCAGGAGACTGGTGATCCTGTGTTTCACTCTCAATTAGACTGGTGTGGCAAGAAACCAGAGACTCTCAGTTTTGGAGGTTTCTAGCAGTGAATAGCTCTCTGAAAGAAACTGTTGGAGCAGGAAGAAAAACAGCCTGAAGGGTGCAACAGTTATTATTCTGCAACTGGCCTTCAGCTACAAACAAAAGAAAGGGAAATCCATAAGAAACAGTGATCACTTGAAGCCATTTCTGATTTCCTCTGAATCTTTCAAGCACAGAGTAGAATCTGGGCCAGTGCATTAGCACAATTTTATATTTATCTGCAAAAAATGTCATGATTATATTATTATTTTTCCAAGCTGCCGGTTTATTGTCATACTATGCAAAGAATATACTTTCTGCATCTTACTGGACAGAATGTCAAATGATCTTGCACCAGCTTTATTCTAAGGATACTGGAATTTATGGGAGTTGTTAAGTAAATTGTGACAGAGACTAATTGCCATGGTTAGAAGATAAAGTAGTCTTCATTATAGGCAAAATATGCCTAACTACACATTTACAGAAAATAACTCTGCTACAAGAGACGTTTTCTTGCTTGCAAATGAAACTTTTAGAATTAGGATATACCAGGTATCCTTTCACATGTATCACCTTGCCTTGTTGCAGGTCCAGTGCCATCACATGGTATCTGAAGGCATTGTGGGTTTTGTTGTGGCCACTAGACCATTGTTACCCAAAACAGAATTTTCTCAGCTTTTCTGCTTTCCCTTTTGATTTCTGCTGTGGATTTAGGTGATCTCCTTCCCACAATTGGGTCATAAGGGGAGAGGGTAGGTTTCGGGCATTATTGTAAGAACCACTTTTTTCTGACAGCAGGTAAATTAGAGGTACTCTTCCAGGTTCTAATACTGCTGGAGTTAATGGACTATTGGCTTGAGCACTGGTTTTAGAGATTAGGAGTGTCTGCAGCAGACCCCCTGCTGCAGTTGCCACAATAGCTTCAACTGTTAAGAGTTTAGTAGTGAAGAGAGTGTTGAATCTTTGGCATTGGCTGACAAGGTAATTTTTAGTTGCCACAATTTTCCTGAGGAAAAGCAAGGATAACCGAACAGAATTTTCGGGGACAAAGGAATGGGACTTCCTTAGTTTTCAGACATTCACAAATTTTGAGTTTCTCAGGGACTGAATCACAAAGATCCTTTGTGATGGGAAATGCGGCTATTTCAATGCAGTATTTGCTACCAGTTTGTCCTGTTGTGTTCAAATAATGCTATTGTCATCAGCATGCATTTTTCTAGTGAAGATAATAATCTAAATGGGTAACACTAGTTGCCTTTTGACCCAGAAAGAAAATTTAAAAAATTAGGGAAATACTTTTGTGTATAAACAAAACATAGTATCTATATGCTATTGCAAGCTTCAGCTCAAAGTAATGCTTCTACCACAGCAGTTGGTTTATCATGACTATAAATAATTGAAAGTTTGACATTTTCTAAATGCACTGATTTTTACCGTACACACCTGATATTAAATGCATTGAATTTGTTAAAGAGAATTCAGGGCTTAGCACAAATTCTTCTCTAGGTACCTATATTGCCTATATTGATACTGGTTGAGTAATGAAAATTTTCACCTTTCTCCTGAATTCCTAGCATCTTGCATTAACAACATGTTATTATGGAAAACATATGAGTTGACTATTTCACCTGAAGCTGATGAAGTCTCACTTGGAGAACTCTTTCCAGTTTGGGTAGAAGATGTCAGTAAATACTAATATGAAAATGAGAGAGTAATAGAAGGCAGTAGTAGGTAGTCAGAATTACATGAACAATGAAATAATTTGGTTTGCTTAGTCTGAGAAAGGGGAGACTGAAGCATGACATTACAAGCCTTTCATGAGGTTTTTTTAAAGGCAGTGTTATTCCTTTGTTCTGTGTGTCCAAGCAAAATAAGATATGAAAGAGGTTATACTTCAGTTGCATGAAAGATGATCTACATTACCTTTTAGGAAAACATTTTCTTACTGAAAGGCTATCAGATCATGAAATATCTGTTATTAGGTATTTTGAAAAACTTGTGTAGTACCAAGAACAGCTCTGAGAAATATTTTTCAGTGCAGAATAAACAGAATCTGAAGTTTGCCAACTGCAATATATTTACTATTCCAGTGTGCAAGTCATTTATGACACCTGTATTCAAGCAAATGCAAGTAACAACCAAACATATTCTGTGTGTGATCTGGTAGAGAGTAAATAGAGCTGGATTTATTTTTCCTTCAGGAATTTCTTGCCAAGAGATTAAGAGCTATGGAACCACAAAGTGTGTAGAAATAAAAACTTGGGCATCTCTGTATCTATCTATCTGTCTGTCACCTATCTATCTATCTATCTATCTATCTATCTATCTATCTATCTATCTATCTATCTATCTATCTATCTATCTCTTTATATCTGCATGTACTCTCACTGGAAGTTCTGCATGACATATTTGTGCTGTTGATAGCAGGTAAAGCTTTTTAGTATGCATGTAAGTTCTGGGAAGTTATGATTTTGGAAAATTTTATTATACACTGATGACAAAGTTTGTAAATATATATCAATTCTCTATGAGCTGTCTCTAAGAGAAAATCTTCTTAATTTATAGGAGATTTATCAGACTCTTTTTTTTCTACACTTTGTTTTAAGAATTCCAAATTAATTTTTGCTGAATTCATCTCATGTTTTCTTTTAGGTACTAAATCTCAACAAGATCTCCCAATAATTGCGTATTAGGGTTTTCCTTTTTGTCAGAAAAACTTGCTAAAACTGCAAATTGTGATTAGTATTTTTCTCTTATCTTAACCAGCTTGGATAAATTATCTCAGATATGATAAAAATAAAACACTGCCAGCTACCCTTATATGTTAATTACAAAGATGGGAAAAAGATATACATTATAGGATACAAAAAAAAAAAAAGAATTAAAACTTTTGAGTTAATCACAGAAAGAGAATCGCAACCCCAGTGGTATCTGTTCCCATGTTAAGGAGGAAAACTTGCAGAAAATAGTTTTTTGCAAATTAGTGAAGAGCATCTATAGAGGCTGGGTCAAACTCAGGCTTGATTTAAACTGGGATATCAGGGAAATGAAGGAATATTGTTGTGAAAAGGCTGAGTATACTTCATATATTGTAGTGCCAGAGAACAGCCTGCTTTTAGTAAATAGGATTAACTGCCATCTTAAAATTCTATGTAGTTTAAAAAAACCTTAAAAACTTCCCTTTGTTAAGTAGCTCAAGTTGTGGTTTTAGTCCTTTCTCTTCAACTCAGCAGTTTTTGAGGAGAGACTGCCTATCTGTTATCAAGTATATTAAAACCGTCTTCTTAACTGAAGTAAATTGAGAGTTTCACCTTAATTTGGTATCCTTCACTTCTCTGGTTATTTCTCAATTTTTGCTAATTAAGTACTACTGGATATGAGTAATAGAAATGATTTCTTTATTTACCCTGAAAATAATTGTAATTAAAATATTGCAGACTGGATTAGTCTCTGCCTTTATCTTATCAATGGACTGATGCAGTGATTGCCTTTCAATCATTCATAGAGGACTATTTGCAATACTTACATAATCCATCTGTCCTGAAATTTTAATTCTATCCTTTGTCTGTAAATGGATTTGTATATTCTTTAAACCATTAAAAAGATCACTTTGGCTTCTTATTTGCTTGGAAAAAAATGGAGTGTATTGCTCATGAAGTTGAAGAGATAACTGAGATCTGTATTTTAACAAAAATGCTGTTTCTACAAATTCTCCTTTCCACCTCCAGTTTGACAATGAAAATAGTGTTTTAAGTGTACAGTGTTGGTTTTGATGATTTAAATCAACACATGCACTACTTGTTAACAGCAATTTAACTCTGAATAGTGAGAAAATTCAGCATACTTGGACCTGGTTGAATCTTTTATTAATACTTAGAGTAATATGTTCTAATGTTGGTACAAGGCAAGATTGCCATCTTCTGTGCTTTGTTTTTCTAGTTTGCTTCGATTTGTCCTCATATGGCAAAGAAAAATCTAAGATTCTGCTTGTGAGAAATCCTCAGATTTCTTGTTCTTCTCTTTTCCTTAAATTTGTGTTTCAAATTAAATTTCTCAACACAGAAATTTGCATTCAGTCTAAAGATTGCTATTCCATGACTTTTATGATTCTCTTGTGAAATGCCATGGAATACATATGCCTAAAACTGTTCTGTTTTGATGTTATGAAAGATTTGAGAAAAATCAACTCGTTTGTCATCACAAACATTTTTGGCCAGCTTGTCACAGAGACATACGTCTTAGTATCTTTATCTTTAAGGATACCTTTCAGAAAGGAACAGATTTTAGTCTAGAATCTGTATATTAAGAATTTCTTTTGCACTAAATCAACATTCCTGTTTTGTTCTACTATGTGTATTACCTCTGCTACCCTTGCTAAAGCCTTTTTTCAGGTAGTGCTCAGTGTTATGTTCTGGTTCCTAACAGTATGTCTGTGTGTGCCTTACAAAATGTGATTGGCTATGTACTCAACTTCTTTCTTCCATACTCAGACTTTTATGGTCTTTAAGACTGTTGAACACTTGCTGAGAATCCAGCTTGGCTTTCATTGTTGTTGGAAGACCAAACAAATTGGTCTATGAAAATAATGTGTTACAGCGCATTTTCTAACCCCGATTCTTGAAAGAGAAACTGGTGCACAGCAAATGCCAACATTGATTAAAAACTTTCTTTAATGTGTTTTAAGAAACCTACATATGTTCTTTTTTTCTACATAGTAGCTAGAAAGCGGATTCCCATCTGTTTCTGTTTGTCATGGCCAAATGTACAAAAATCTGTTTGTACTGATGGTACTTGTTCATCCGGACTAACATGAGTGAAATGTTCTATTTATGAATTACAAGACATAAAATGATACAATTTCCCAGTATTGTTCAGGAAGGTTATTGCAAAGTATGATTGGTAGGTGCTAAAAGGCTTTTGCATACTACATTTTATTAGCTAAATTACTCTTCGGCAGAAATTATTAGTCAGAAACACCAAGCAGGTCTATTTCTTTGCTGTTCAGTCTTACAGCAGTGATGATTAGTGTGAACAGTAACTGCATGTGCCTGATACTCTTTAGCTCAGGGAAAGGAGGATAATGACTTTGGCTCTCACTCTTTATTTATAATGCTTTGAAAACACATTTGTGAAAGCTGCCTGGCACATAGTTGCTTAGGAGCATGGTACACTACCTAATGCATTCAGGAGTTTCCTCATAGATATGACTACAAAACTATTTCTGCTCTTCATGGCACATTCAGCTTACTAGGTTTTCTTTTTTTTAATTTATCTTATTATTTCGCTGGAAGCTCATTTCATATTATCCCTTTGGAGTCATGTCTGTTTACTCTAAAATTTCCAGCCGGCGTTATCACTGGTTCAGCTGTACAGCTGGCAGGAGCAGTGAGAGCTCCAGCATATGCAAGGTGCTGAAAGCTCTTGGCAACTTTGCTTTTTTCCTTTTTCTAAATCTGCCATGGGCAAAGTTCATATGATGGAAATTTGCCTATGTTGTAGCTTACATCACTGTGGCTTCTGGGCAGGTACAGGCTGGTAGTAATAAGAATATGAAAATTCTTCTAATAAAATGTTGGTGTAAAACCAGCACGGGTTTTCTGCATGGATGTTGGGAGCCCAGTGATAATCCTTCTGTGGCCTATGTCATGGTTGCCAAGGAAGATTCGATACGGCTTCTTTCATAGCTTTCAGCAGTGCTCTTGTCAACAGTGCTTAATTGGATAAGGAGATGGTTGAAGAGTCAAGTGAGGCAGCCTCAGAAAAAAGGTGTGAGCTGATTTCTGTCGAACAAGTTTTCTATTATGTTTAAGAAAAAGAATTATTTTTTTATAACATTCTGTAAAGTGAGAAGCTGTAAAAGCCCTGTGCTTTGCCTAATAAAAAGCTACCTCATGGGAGAGGAGAGCTTGTAGAATTACGAAAAACTGAATGATCATCAGAAAGCTACTGATTTTATGGAAATGAAAAGCAAACAAACCTTGATATTGTAACTTCTTAGGATGTGTAAGTGATGGTAATTGTGGAAAATGACAGTAGGACCCCACTGTCTGACTCTCAAGAATAATAAAAGGTAAGTGCATTTAAGATTTAGATATTTTACAAGTTTAAAGGAAAGAATCTGAATAACCGAAGAAGAGATAACAAAATAAAGGACCAAAACATTTCATAGTGGAACAGTAACAATATTAAAAAGAGATAGTGCAAACGACCAGATTTCCCAGCAATATTAATTTGACCATATAATAAGAGATTCAATTTGTGGATTAAAACTGAAATTATTCAGGGTAAATCCTTTTGCCTTGAGTCAGATGCCAGATTTTCCTACTTTTTTAATCAATGAAACACAGATTTCTACCTGGAATGTTTTGTCTGCATTAAGTGTATTATCATAATATACATCACATAAATCAATATGGTTTTGAAACAAACCCCAAAAAAACTACTTTGCCTTTTGCAGAAGTTTTAAGATTGTGTGTCTTACTAAGAGTTTTAACACCGTGTGCCACACTTAAAAATTTTTTTTCCCACAGGTAAAATCAGTTCCCCATAATATTATTAGATGTGAGAGAAAACAGTACGGTGCATTTGTCCTTTTATAGTTTATTTTCCTGTTCTCTTCTCACCCCATTGTCATGGATTAGCCTTGGATAAACACCCACCCAGCTGCTTGCTCACTCACCAGCTAATGTTGTGGACTCAACTTATGGAAAAGTAATCTGATTTGTTGCCAATTAAAATACATTTAGGTAGTGAGAAACAAACTTTAAAATAATACCTCTCTTCCTCCACCTCTGAGGCTGAACTTCACATTTCATTCCTGACCCTTTCACCCTTTGCTTTCCTGAGGGTCACGAGGGAGAACAGGGTGTATGCTCAGTGTACAGGAATTTTCTCTCTGCCACTCCTGCCTTTTCTCACTTTTCCTCTGTTTCTGTGTGGGCTTTGTCCACAGATCACAGTTCTTTTAGGCTTCCAACTGCTCTGGTATGGACTCTCCACAGGCTGCTGGGAAGTACCTTCTCTGCCATGGAGACCTCTTTCCTTCTTCCTCTGACCTTGGTGTTCATTCCCCCATTTCTCACTCTGCTTTGTGTTCCCTTCTTCTCTTACTGCCTGCTAGCTTTTCCCTTTGTTAGGCATATTTTTTCTGAGTCTCCTTCATCTTGGCTGCAGGGCTCAGTCATGCTCTAGGGTTAGTCCATGGGGCCAGCTGGAATGGGTGATGTCCAGCACTGGGCATCCTCTGGCCTCTCCCCATGGAGGCTGCCCCTGCAGCTCTCCCCTGCCACACAATGCAGTGATTTATACTATTTAGACCATTTTCAATTTCTGCTTTTATTCTTCTTTTAATCTTCAAGCAAAGGTTCATCATGCAGAATTGTTGTTCAGAAATTACATTTTCACGATAATGATTTATTTAGTGGTATATATGTGTTGCTGTAGTGCTTTAAAATGCCTGCATCTCTGATTTGGACTTCTGCTTGTTATGCTGCTGCTGAGACTCAGATAAGCTTGAACCCTTGGAGAATTCACTGTTATTTGAATCATAGTGGCTTTGCTAATCCCCCCGCTATATTTCATTTTGGAATCTGTCTTTCCTTAAATGCCTGTCACATTTACATTTAAAAATGTGACATTACATCTATGCTACTTTTGGCTTTGGTTTTTATTATGCTGGGAATTCAAGATACACCTTTCTGTTCTTAGGGACAAATACAGTATAACTGCAATTCTCTGGATACCATAGCTGATTATTAAGGTACAGCATATTTTCTGGGAAAAACAGTGTCGCTTTATAGACCGACTTATTCTGTAGTGAAGTTTGAGGTATTGAGGGCATTAAATTTCATGAACATTGGCTTGTAGCACATGTCAAACTGCAAAACGGAAGTTAATCATAGTCTGTGCTAGCACATGTGTACTTATTTAAGTGGTAGTGAGTTTCTGTAATTTTAACATGCCTGAGAAATGAAAGTACTTGTTTTCTCCTAACTGTGGGTAGCTGTGCTGGTTTTTAACTAGTGCTCCCCCCCTCTTTTTAAAAATTCTTTCTAACCTGTGCTTGTGCATGAAGGTTAGTACAGGTATGTTAACATAAGCTGCCATTGTACTTCTTTTCCTGTATAGTCACACTGAAGTTTCTGCTTTATATTACAAAAAACATCTGGTTTATGAAAATAATAAGTGTTTTGATATTAATTGCAATCTTAGGCAACAGCTTTTGTAACATAAATTTACAAAATTATTGTTAAGCTGTCTTCAGAGTTAGTGGTGAGAGAAAGAACAGTAATATATATGTACTATTTTTTCTCCTTGTATGCTTTGCTTCGTAATTATTACTCTCTTTTTCAAGTCTGTTTGGTTTGACTTTCAAATTCTCTATGCACGGAAAAAACCTCATGAATGCTATGCATAAAATTGTTGTTATTGAGGTCACTGTGCCATAGGAAAAACGTTAAAGCTATAACGTTTGTGTATATTTTGCACCTATATATTGTTTAAAGGAGTCTGGTATTTCCACATCAAACATGTCTGACTGTACATGACAAATGCCCAGATTCAGACCCAATGCTTTTTTGAAAGAAACCATTGTAAGAATTGTTAGATGAGAGAAGTCTGCTGTATTATAGTTGTTTATTCTTGAGAAACTCATTCAGCAAGCTTTGTGAATCGGAAGAAAAATATGTGTTATGTACAAAGTTATAGTTGGAGAAAAGGTTGGCTTTTTTTTCTTTTCTACATTGTTCCTGTTTCTTGTTTTCATTTGCAGTTAAAACAAACTTTATGGTTCACCTGATGGCAACAAGCAGGTCTTGTGTCATTCTCAGAAGCTGCAGAACACATTCAAAACATATTTCTTGGTGTGCATTTATCGCTGTGGTTAAAATGGTTCGGTTCAGTTCAGTCACGCTGAGAGAAGTCCTACTCTAGAATATGCCCTGTGAGAACAGGGATACAACCCTATCAGAAATTGCACATGAGTCACTTTATGGAATTTGTATGCTATTAATGATAGCTCTTTTCTTCAGACAGTCCGTTTTTTCTTAAAATATGTTAGCTTTTAAGTAGCAGTGGTCTGCATTGCTCTAAGTAGTCATGAAGTCTAATGAGCAATAAGAAAGCTTAAATACATCAGGGATAACTACTTTATCAAAAGAAAGCCTGCTTATGGTGTATGACTGAAGATTTAATTTGAATCCAAAGTATCAGACTAAATGACTATTAAAACTCTGAGCAATTTATAATTACATTAATATTGTACATAAGAAATGAAGGCATGACAATAAAAGTCTTCCATGTAGGAGGAAAGATCATATGTCTTTGCATTCTAGTTTGTTGTAACTATACTCAATGCATGTTGATCACTACGTTTAAATGTTGAAATATCCTGATGTTCACCATTGATAGGTTTTAAATTAATTGAGGAGAAACCCTCAGATCTGGTGCTCAGAAGTCAAGTGAAGTATTCTAACTAGGCCTGCTGAGTTTTCTTGGTTTTTTTTTACTTTTTGTGATTTGACCCTTTATCAGTATTATGGGAAAAGTATTTCCTACTTCCTCCTCTGAGAATATGCAACTCTTTAAGCTTATGGATTTGTTAAATTCTTGCATTTTACCTTGGAATACAACCAATCCCTTTAATTTGTCTTCTTTTGCTCACTAGTGGAATTTATAAAGGTTAATGTGTACCATAACTAAAGAGTTTCAAAATTCACCTCCAGTTATCACTGATGGGGAAAATTTACTGGCTTTTAAACCGTGTGGAAGTTATCATTTTCAGTATATGTTTACTGTTTTCAGGCACTGATATAAGCCTGGCATATAAAGATACATAGATGAAATTGTCAGCTATTCTGTATGTTTCATAGGATTAAAGAATAATCCAGGGCCCTGGTTCCACTGGGGCCAGTCTGTCCTCTTGGAGAAAATTTTTTCTTCTTATTTCCCATCTCCACCACTTGTATTTCAATGAATGACCGCTGTCTCTCACCCTTTTGTGACCCACCACTCTTACTCTGTTCTCTTGGTAATCTAGTAGCAGAGGGGTGCTGTTGGTTCCCCCCGAAACATTTTCCGTGCTAAATGTGCTCATCTCAGTCTCCTCATGCTCTTTGTCTCTGACTGCCTTGAACCTCTGCTGAACTCCTTTTTATCTACATTTTTCTTAAAGGGAGGGAACTGGACACAGTTATCTAGGCGTGATCTATGCAAAAGGTACTAAAAAGAAATCAGTCTTCCAAAGTGAAGAAAGGGGGCGGGGGAGTAGGGGCAGGCGTGGGGGTGATTTTTTTTTGTTTGTTTGTTGGTTTGTTTGTTTTTGTTGTTGTTAGATGTCTTAAACTGGGGGCAGTAAAGCATGACAGGTACTATATTGTATTTTCCCCAATCCGAGTTAATTAGCAAACTCTAACAGTGTCCATTAAGAGTGTTACCATGTCCCTACAAAATTAGGTGAGCGGAATATAAGATTTTTTGATATGTAGGAGATCAAACAAATATTTCATGCTGATAACCTTACCTCTCTTTTTTTTGCCAGTATTTTGTAGTGTATGTACAAGTGACGTTATTTTTGTACACTAACTCATGTTATGAAAAATTCTTCTGTTTTTGGGTAGGTGATCGAGTTTTCTCATATATCCCATAGTATCAGTTTATTTTACCTTACTAGAGATTATTACAGACAGAGTTACAAGTATCATTAGGCGTGTTTAAGAAAATAATTGTATTCTCTGAGCAGCACCATTCCCTTTCACTGAAGAAGTAAGGTGACATGTTCCTCAGTCATACTTAAGAGGAGGTTAGTTTGTCATTTGTGTGTGTTTAGGCTCCTTTGGGTGATGGACTGATGGTTTCCTGAAACAGAAAATGTTGCCTGGAAATTCCTAAGTGACTTCAAATAAGTTTGAGCATTTAAGGTTGGAAGGAAGTACAAATGTCTTTGGTCTATGTTTTTTAATCAGTATTCTGTGTGTCTGTCTTCTGTTTCTAAGAACATTTTCATAGCTGGGAGTTTGAACTAGTTCCTAGCCGTACTTTGTGTTAAGCTGGGTATCTTTGAAGCAGTGATTAACAGAAGATTCTTTTGCCATTTGAGACCAAGACACAGGCACAGAAGGGCCTATTCCATTCCATTCCATGAAATGGAACATGACTTTTGAAAATATTGGGATTTCCCTTTTAATTTATATTCTGTTACACTACAAATTACATAGTGTCAAAGTTTTCTGTAGCATGAATAGTTGTCCAAGTGATTCTTGGTAATGTACATCTTGGTGCAAGTTACTCAGATTCTTTCATTTTCTTCTGTAACTGGGACCATGGATTAAAGTAATGTGATATCGTAGCTGAGTTTCTACAAAACAACATAATATCTAGTATATTAAAATGCACTGTCAGCTTTCTAATCAATTAAAGGTTAATCTCTATAAACTGGAAAAGACCATTCTTGACAGATAGAAAGTATTTTTGACATTGCTGAGAATATGATACATTTAAATACATATCACCCTTACTCCCTGTTAGTTTAAAATCTTGATTTGATTTCAAAATTGCCATCAAAGTCCTATGGAGACACTTAATTGATATGTGGAGGAGTACCTGTTTTATAATAAAATCACAAAAGTTAACTGGTTTTGTTGACCTGTAAACAATGTTAAAGTTTTCCCATCACCTGGTAACTCTTATAATGTGCATCACCTGGTTAATGGTAGTACTATAAACATTGTGCGCCTGCACATCACTGTGTATTTCACGTGAGGAGAGAAGAAAGTGTTTAAACAGAGTGTATGGCTTGGAAGTAGGAGTGGCTTTAGTTTATACTTGAACTGAGGAGTGCAAAACATGCAGAGTAGCAGGGTACCATTTTATGGTCCACATGACTGTGTTGCTGTATACACGATACAGTAATTCAACAGCAAGTATGTAAAAGAAGCTATGATGAGGCTGTTGTTATGTGAAGTAACTGAATCTCCCAGTTGTCAGGATAAGAAACAATGCATATGTTCTTAACTGAGAAAACGTTTATTCCAAGCCTAACTCATAATGATGTATTTTCTTGCAATGGCTTGGAGACATTAATTCAGACAATTGAAATGATTAGAAAAGTAGTATTGTCAGGAAAACGAGAATTATTTGCAGAAGAACAGGCAGATAAAGAGATTGAGACTACACACATGATCTTAGGCATCTGGACTAGACTTGTGTAAAACAGATATCCATGGCCAGTGTTTCATTGTTTAAACATTGTTTTTCATTCGGTTATTTGTTCCTTTAAAATGAAAACCTTCTTTCATTTAAAAGAAGTGTGAAAGGCTGCATGAATTACTGGTCACAGATTCTGAAACAAGGGCCTGCAGACAGGCTGGTTAATTACGTTTGAGCCAGTTACAGGTTTAAGCTTTGTTTCCTCTTTGGCTAGCAGGCTGTGGGAATCATGAACTTTCAGGTTACATCAGGGAAAGAGTCTTTTTAGCTGAAGCAGAGAAGATTGATACAGATTCTTTTGCCTGTAAATATTACAAATCTACTACCTGTTTCTCATTTTATTCAAATGTAAAACAGTTGCCACTTTTCCAAGTTTGGAGAAACTTACGTTTCGCAGAAATCTAGAAATCATTCTTGAACAAGTAAAATTTTTTGAGTATCAGAATACAGACAAAGTCAGCTGGAAGGGTAGGAAGCCTTGAGCACAAGTATTCAATGAGATGAAAAATGAAATGAAAAATGAATGAAAAATTGTGTGGTTTTCTCCATATAGGCTGGATCTAGGATACAAAAATGTACTTGAGTTGTAGGTAACGAAATCCTGTTACTTCTGTTGCAGACCTGGTGGGTTTGGAAACATTATCATTGCAAGTATGTTAATCCCAGTACAAATATGAAAAAAACACTTAGGCAATCTATGAATGTATTTAAGCTAGCATCACAATTAAATTTTTATGCCTAGCGGAAGTGAACTTCCAGACTGGGGTCTGTAAAAACAGTTAAGAATATGATAACAAAATATTTTTTTTTCTCTTCTTAATATTAGAGCGGGCAGCTGGGTAGATCAAATGAAGAAAAAGACATAGGGCATACATGTAATTCTGTGGATATTAGTCAGAACTGAAAACCCATATAATAGGAATGAATTAGGCATATTTTTTTCTAGAGGTCAATGCTGAGTTCAAAAGCAGAAGGACATGAAAGGGCATAAAATAAAAGTGTTTGCTGCTTGTGCAGTAGAAATAGATACCTTGATTCTGCTTTCATTTTATCACTGGAATAATTTACTTACTTGAAATTGGAATTTTGCTTCTTAAGATTGCCATAAATGGAGCATTAATAAAATTTCAACCTGGTTAAAACCTGTGCCTAAAAAAAATAGTAAAAATAGATAGCTTTTTGTACTTGGTACATACTGCTTGGTATCTCTTTATTTTTTCAATTTCCTCCATAATCAGCCTGAAAGAAATAAACATTAGAAGGAAATGAACCTCACAATCCAAACCTCATTTGCTAGGTACATAACAAAAGAGCTTATTTGTGGGAATTCCTGTGGTAATTGTAGGCCTTTGTTGGAGGATGTTTCATTTAACTTGATACTATATGAAGAATGTGAACTTCTAGTAGGGTTTTTTAGCTGCTCTGTTTACTGCAGTTGACATCTTTCATAAGAATGGTGTCCTTGAAGAAGAAGATAACATATAATAAATCCACGCCAGTGCCTTCTATATTTGTCTGCAATAGTGAAGAAACTGGAAGGGGTCATTTTGTCTTTTTAGCATAAAGGGTAGCAGGTATATTATTTGCTGAGTAAATGTTTCAGAGAAAAATGGTTTCAGGAAGATGGGCATCTAGTTTTAGAAAGGTCATCTTACTACATTTTTGTCCTGTAGCACAAATACTTCACACATGCTTGTGATTAATTTGGATGAATACAGTGTTCCTGACCCAGGCAGCAATAATTGGTTTTGGTTTAACTTAATTTTTCTTCTGTTTGTGACTCTCTTGAGCCCAGTTTTACTTTCCTCTTAAGATACCTATGTTCACAAAACGTCTGATTCTGCAAGGCGTGGTGCATCCTCAGTTTTCACCCTCAGTCAACAGAAGCTGAAAAATCTTTGTATTTTTTCAGATGATAGAGGCAACTTATCAATGAATTAAAATGCATTAATTCCCAGTCCTTCTATCTTTCCCGATGCAATTTCATGATGAACAAATCTTGAGTTTAAATTGCTAGTTGTTTTCCAATAGGTTGGTTACAGTTGAAAAGAACATCAAGTAATGTTCCCCTTTTTGTGTCACGTCCTTCCCAGCGGCAGGTTTAGTGTTCACTGCGTGTGTCTATTAAGCATTAATTCTCTAACTGTATTTAGTAAGAGAGAGCAATATGGTATGTACCAGTGCAAGAATCTTAATTTCCACAAAACATATGGCATAGAATTATCTACTTAAAGATGGAACAGTCTGATAATAATTTGGTAGAGTGACATCTGTGCAATAAAATAAGATGCTGATCACACTGGAAAAGTAAATGCAGAAGTTGTATACTAACTATTCTGACATCACCAGAAAGCCATTATCATTCCTCCATGGAATGTTAAAATTTAATGATCTAATTTGGTCTTATCACATGCAATATAAATAAAAAATAACCCTATTAAGTATTCAGAGACCCTGCTGAACACAAAACTTCTAAATAGTATTTCCTAGGATTTGGACTTACAACACTTACATATGTTTAACAGGAAATAGAGGAATAAAGCTAGGAGAAAAAGAAAAAATCTGTGGTCATTTCCATCCTTTATTGAAGATGTTTACATATGCAGTTCTATGCTTTCTAGAGTTTCATTTCTTCTCCTGTTGGCGTTGCTGTCAGGATATGTGACTTAACATCAGTCTTCACTTTTGTCAAAAAACCACAAGGACATAATTACAGCTTTTGCCTGAATGAAATGACAGTGATGATTCAATAAGGGCAATATGAAGTATATTCATGTTAGAATGCCAGATCTGAACTTGGAGAGAAAGCTTCTGCAAATGAGAACATAGACTTGTATTACCTAAATTTATGAAAGTCTGCAAGGAAGCATTACTTTATTTTTGAATGTACACGATTGAACATCAAGATGGCAGATCTTCTGTTTCAGGCTTTGCAGTTGAGGATTTCCCTTCCTTCATCAATTTTTCAAAGTGGAATGGAAATACCTGGAAATTTGGACACTGCATGGAAATTGAACTCAATTCTGTTTCTCAAGTTGTGATTCTTAATTAAAACTATTACAGAATGTAAACTATTGTTTTCTTTAATTGAATTGTTGTTGACTTTTTAGACATGCAGCAAACAAGGAAGAGATCTAGTGAAATGATGGAAATGTGTAACAAATTCTGATTATTCTGCTTTAACTTAAGGTAGTTCCCTGATAGAAATGGTTTCATTATGTGGTTGCATAGAAAATTTTTCAGTACAAGTCTTTAAGAGCAGATTTGATGGCAGTATTTGAGTTTTGCAGTACCGAATCTATATAAATTGTATTTAATGTAGAATTAGTCAATAGTCAATACTGTTTCTTATTGATCCTTTTTACTCCTCTTTTAATTCTTATGTTCCCTCTTCAATTTACTGTGTCAAACAGCCAGGAAAAATTGCTTTTGCATTTCTTAATGGAAAGGTACTGCTGTTGACAGATTTTGTTTGTTTTTCTTTCCTTTCTTCCCCCCTAAGAACATATTTATGACTGTAGAACATATTTATGTTAGTTGTCTTCTTAACAGTCAATAGATCACAATAGAAAGGTATTTTTCAATGCATAAATAAAAGAACTGCATATAGTGATTTCCTTTTACACTTCTTAATTCCTTTTTTTTTCGGGTGTCACTGTATAAAACTACAGATGTGGTGTTTGTTTAAACCAGAAATACAATTGGCTAGAATGAGGTTGAATTATCTAAGACTGGTCTTCACTGCTTGCCAGCCTATAGATCTGATTGATACCAGCTTGTTTAATGATAGATTTCAGGTTAGCTGGAAGTGGGCATAGAACATTTCATAGAAATGTGTGGAACAGGTGGAAGTTAATACAGAGTTGATGCAGAAATCTCTTTCACTCTTTCAGCATGTTCTTTGTGGTTAGTAGAGTTTTCACAGATTAAAAAGCAACTGGGATATCACACAGGACCGTTTGTTCGGTCTTATCAATTCTGTCCCTGCCAAATCAAACCTCCTGTAGAGGCTTCTCCGAGGGAAATGTAATATAATATTATTTTGCATGAAATGCAAATGCATGAAATGCAAATAACATATTTCTGTGAAGTTAAATACTTTAAATTTCAATAGCACTTTTACTTATTTCAGGTGGGATAAAAGTATTTTTAAAATGGACTAAAAATCAGTAAAAGAATACATTTTGTAGTTTTTAAGTAGGAATCACAGTAATGTGAAATCCATGTGTAATGTCTTGTGTCTGTCTGATTAAAATATTCTTAAGGATCTGGAAGCTTTGGAAATGCAGTATTTAGGGTTTTACACTCCTTCAAAATCCTTGGTTAAAAATATTGACATTTAATATCCTAGATAAGCTGGTTATGAAGAGGTAAATCTGATCATCTGAGTGTCTTAAAAAAGTCAAACAGTTACTCTTAATGAACTGTTTATCCCAGTTTTGGGGCCTAACCCACAGGAAGCTAGCCATATTTTTGTTTTTTCCTATAGAAGCTTCAGTACTTTTATTAGACCTTACAACTAGATAAATTCTTTATCTTCTTGCAGTGTTGTGGGAAAAGATCTCCTATTAATTTGGTGGGAAAATTGAATAAGCAGCGCATCATATTGTTGCTCTCACAAGCAGAATCCTGATCTTTTGTCAAAACATAAGGAACAATTGGCTGATGGCAATTCTGATTACTTTAGAAAGTAATTATCAAAGGAAGGCATATAGATCTCAAACGATCCTTTTATCTTTTACAGCCACCCAAAAGGAATAATGATGATAAAATGACACATATTCTTCGTTGTGCTCTGGTTAATAAAAAAGGAAAAGAGCTAAAACTAACCATACTGTTTGGTAACAGCGAAGTTGTCATAATTTTGTCATAAGCATGATGCCTTCTGAACCTATATGCTACATAAGATCATTTTTGGCAAATCCTCACTGCATTTTAACTCTTTCTAGAGAGGTCTGTAACCCTTCTGTCTCCATTTATACAGCCTTTTGCCCTACCCATAAGAGGAAAGTGTTTTTTAAAGTTTGCCAGCTAGTTTAATTGTACGCAGAGTTAAAAATACTAAAGCATAGTGAAAGAGGTTTTAGTTTAAGAACACTTGGCATGTTGAGAGTGATCCATAACTGTTTACTGACGAAGACAAAACTGTCCAAACACATACGTTCCCAGCCTCCTAATGGCAAGGAGTTGTGGTGGTGTCAGTGTATATAAGCTGGTATAAACATGTTGATAGTGCAGTCACCTGGCCAAGGAAGTGATGACAGTTGTATGCTTTGCAAGCACACATATCTTTGGTAATACTACCTTCCCAGCTTTTGAGGATGGCTGGAGGATCTGTGTGGATGTAGGTGTGTGGGAGAAAGACCATGGGTGCATATGGCCTTCTCTTCTTTTACATAGATTAACACAGGTTTCGGTGTTTTTGGAAATTCTCTTTGTGTCCCATGCTATAGCGGAGTAATGCTCTGCAATACTGAACATCTTCCATTTTCCTATATTTCCCGTTCTGTACTTCTTTCCTGTTCTGTGTTAGTCCTATCTAATGCAGAACAACATGAATCTCAGAACAAAATCAGAAAAAGTTTGGGGTTTTTTTTGTTTTTCTTTTCTCCCAAATGTGTATATTTTTTTATTGTCAGTGCAGTGTTTCGTGCTACAAGGTACTTCTTGGATCAGTAATTTCACCATCTAGCCTACCTCTGAATAGGCTGATGGCAAGTCATTGCTTTTATTCCAAGCTATACTGGTATTTGAAGATATTAGCTACACTAGTAAGACAAAGAGTAATGGATTGAGACAATTCCTGTTACAGACTGGTTTAATAAAATAAGTTAAACCAAAAACATGGCAAGGAGTTCTGATACCCTAGTAAATGCTTTTCAGTTTCTTACGTAATGCTGAGCCTGTGTGCCCCACATTGAGCTCCTTAGGTCAGTTTTGTATGCATTCTTACCTATTGTAACCCTTGATGATATTTAGTT
This sequence comes from Pachycephala philippinensis, assembly GCA_013397055.1. Classification (NCBI taxonomy): domain Eukaryota; kingdom Metazoa; phylum Chordata; class Aves; order Passeriformes; genus Pachycephala; species Pachycephala philippinensis. The sequence goes on from VWZT01011144.1 coordinate 53,601, forward strand.
TGCCTCTCATTCTATTTTATAAGCTGATGAATACATAAACAAGTTAAATAGACTTATCTGATATTGCTGCAGAGTTAGTGTGTTTTGTTTTTACTGTTCTCTGAAAAACTTAAATGCAGTAAAACACAGTGAAGTAATGTTTATTTTCCTAGTCCTAGGGCACGGTAAATTATCTGAGTTAAGAGGAATGCTGGTCATCATCTTGTGTCAAGACCTTCATTTATACATTCAGCTTGCCATCCAAGGACTGTAATTTGGCTTTATTCTGTGTTTTAATGCATTTTTCATCCATGTTTTATAGGAGGTGATCAGTAATAACTTCATCACAGCTCTTGTCAGAAGTGTAAAGGGCCCACTAGTTGGTCTTGCCTTATTTTGACAGGTTAATTCTGCACAACTGATCACCTAGGGAGGTGGTAGAGAGAAGAAGGTTACCTTCTGCTTCCATTTTCTTCAGGGTACTGAAGGCCAGTGACGGTGATGAAATGTATAGACAATTGCCCAGTCCAAGTCCACTGCCACAGGGAAAAAGTTCAATCTCATGCTTAAATGGAAATTAATGAAATGCAGTGCATTTCACTGTGTATCCATTGTGTCCTGTTCTGTCACTGGGCTCTATCAGGAGGAGTCAAGCTCCCTGTTCTTTACTCCCTGCATTGGGTGTTTGCAAACAGTGATGAGATCCCCATGCACCTTCTCTTCTCCAGGCCGAACCATTCCAGCTCTCTGAGTTTTTCCTCAAAGGGGACAGACTTCAGTTCCTTCACCGTGTTTGTGGCCTTTCCCCGGACTCTCTCCAGTAGCTCCTTG
>VWZT01011146.1:0-50562 GCA_013397055.1 Pachycephala philippinensis
TCAAGGAGGGCATCTTTCCAAGCCTGTTCCATAATGTTGTCATTCAGGTTTTTTAGGAATCTTCTGGCCCAGGTTGTACCAGCTGTGTGATGTTCCCAGTTAATTTCTGGCAAGTTGAAGTCTCCCAGAAGGACAAGAGCAGTTGACCTGGAAGAATCCTTTAGTTCCTCAAAGAATAACTCATCACTGTCCCGGCCAGGAGGTCTATAGCAGACTCCCACGATGGCATCTGCATTATTTGTTTGTCCCTCGATTCTTATCCAGAGGCTCTCAACTGTGCCATTGCCAGCTGTGAGCTCCATACATTCTAGCCCTTCTATTACACACAGTGCCACCCCTCCACCTCCCCTGCCGTGCCTGTCCCTCCTGAAGAGCCTGTAACCATCCAACAGGGCACTCCAGCCACAGGACTCACCCCACCAGATTTCACTTATGCCTTATGCCAGTGATGTCAAATCTCTGGGACTGGGCCAAAGCCCGGAGTTCCCCTTGTTTGTCCCTCATGCTGGGTGCATTAGTGTGGAAACATTTCAGGTGTGGTACATTGTGGCCAACACCTCCTGAGGAAGATTGGGGGATCCCATTAGTGCCTCTTTCCTCAAGTTTTGACACAGCATCCCATCACTCATCACTGGCCAGCCTGGTTTTGTCCCTTTCTCCCTTCCAGGCTAGCTTAAAGCTCTGCCAACAAGCCCTGCTAGCTCCTGTGCTAGAACTCTTCTTTTCATTCTGAGATCAGTGAATACCCAATGATGGACACAAGAGTAACTGGGGAGTTAGACTGCTGCCAAAGTGCAAAAGCAAGAAGCTGTATCAAAGTCAAAGAAAGAAGACCTGATAGTTAAAGACAACTCTAGGGATTAACAAAGAGCATGGAAGTCTCATTTGTCATAGATATTCCCAGACATCTTTATGGTGTCATATACAAGTTTAAAAGGGAAGCTAATGATACTGTAAACCAAATATGTGATGTGTTGACAGAGAAGAAGTTTTTGGACTTGCAAAATATGGGTAGAGCAATCTTTGATCTGTGAGACTGTTTACAGGAAATGGCTCCCAGTTAAACAAGCCCAATACCAACTTCCTGCATTCAAATCTAAGAAGATTTGTTAGGCTGGTTTCAACTTAAACAGAGAAGAAATGGACACAGATTCTTTATCAAGCCTGAGAGCTTAATGCTTGGCTTTGTCCCGCCCTTTGGAATGATATGCTTAAAATTCCACGCATTTGTCTGTATAAGAGGACCATCAAATCATAGGTTTCATTGTCAAATGTTGACATTCAGCTTAGATGACATAATTATTACAGCAGATGACAAGCTTTGTTATAACTAATAAAACACTGGGCGTCCCATCATCAGGAATCAAAGAGTGTTAAATGAATGAGTCTTTAAGGCTAAGACAAATAAAGCAACTCAACTGAATAAGCTATTTTCCAAATTCTTATTTTATAAAATACAAATGTTTTGCCTTCTAGGACATAAGAGCACTGTGCTGGGAATAAAACAAATGTCTCTACTTTGTACATGTGTGTGGATAGATAGATAGATAGATAGATAGATAGATAGATAGATAGATAGATAGATAGATAGACAGACAGAATGAATGAAGTTTGTACTGGAAACAGTGAAAACCATAAAAAATACGAGCTATTACAACAAATGCTAGTAGATCTAACAAGACTCACTTTTCTTGGGGTTTAGCATTAATGAAGATTATTGCCCGACGGTCAGTAAGCTCTTGCTTGCTTAGTTCTTCCAAAGACAAAAATTTCTTTCCATGCTTTATCTACAAGAAAATTAGCATAAAATATAAGGTGTTCTGTTCAGTTAAATATGCAGAGAAAAAATATATTTAAAAGACACCTAAACAGTAATTTAAAATTCCTAATTGTAAACCAAAGACTCTGTAAGAATTTATAAAGCCATTCAAAATATGTGAAATTATTTTCTTCTTAATTTGCATTTTCTTCATCAATTTTTCTTAAAAAAGATTGTTTATAAATATTTTAGCTTGGAGTCATTGTTTTTAAGCATTCCAAACAGTTCCAGAATATGGAAATGTTCGTGCCTCTGAAGGCTTTACAAGACAGGATGGAATTTTCAAAAGCAACCAAGTGCTTTAGGAGCAGTACTTCACTGATTGTCAGTAAGACTGGTATTTCTAATTCATTTGGGTATTTTGAAAAGTCCTTCTCAGATTTAAACTGAGCGCAGCACTAACAAGTGATAGTGGAGTCAGTCTTTATATACAAACACTTCTTTTGTGAGAGAAAGGGTCATGACCGAGGTGAAAATATGAACTCTTTGCTTCCTTATGTAAAAATAAACAAACAAAACATCCATAGGTCATTCAATGTCAAGTTAGCATTAAGTATAGTGCAGGGAAAGAGACCAGAAGAACTAAAGTTTGAGAAAGGATCTGGAAAGGAATTAGGTCTGAACAGCTCAGATAGAATTGGGAGGATCAGAACTAGGGAATAGCATGAAGATGATTTTATCCATGAAGAAAGATAATCAAAAGAGATCTGTAGAACAGCTGTGAAATTTCAGGACAAGAAAACAAAGTATTTTTCCATAGCCAGATTCTGGCTTTTGCTACAGTACTCTTTCTAAATTAAGAGCAAAATTTTATTCTTTCTCATTAGAGTAATTTTTTTAGAACAGCTTACCAGACCACAATCATAGAATCCATTAGTAATGATATTACTTGATGATAAATATCCCGTCCGGCTGTACTTTTGGGGAAGATTGTTATCAAGCAGCTTTTCCAGAGCAGCTTCACTAAAGTTATTTTTACGCTTTGTTGACAGATTAATTTCTTCTAGGATGTCTAAAGCACTGATAAATAAAACACAAAGGCTAATTCATCATTAAATACTAATTAACTGTTATTATACAGCTCAGAGTTAGTTTCAGCATTACCAAGGACAAGGTGGATTCACTTCCAAGTGCTGATCCTGTGCCCTCTGGGCCAGCAAGGAGCTGGCTGTGCTGCACAGAATTCCTTCTCTAGGGAAGGAAAAACACTGTGCGGTGCTCAAAAGCAAAAGCAATTCCTTTAGGTAGTTAAATGCTACCTAAAGAAATGCAGAGAGGATGCCACAACCTTTTATCTAGAAGGATGCTATGCACCATAGAGAACTTGGGAAAAAAAAGATGTAAAAGGAATAATGATCAGAGCCAACCATATGATACAGTCCAGGCACCCTCTCTCCCCCTACCTCTCTCTCACTGTTTCTCTCTCTTTCCAGCTGCAATGCAATTTGCAGATTCGGTTGTGCATTATGCAATGTGTGAATCCTTCTGGTCTAGGACTGTTACTGTGTTTGGGGGAGCACAGCTGGCAGATATTTGCTAAACATGAACGAGCATGGAAACACAAAGAGTTGCATCAACACCACCAGAATGGCAGGATTTTTGCAGCATGGAGATAGAAACAAATAGTAATGTGAGGACATCGGAGGACAGGAATTAATTTCTTAAGCTGTTTCTGGCACTGAAACACACATACTGACAACCTTTGACCTGAAAACTTACGAAAAGCTCACTAAGAAGATAAAGGAAACCAAACCAGGAGAACATCGCATACTGCAGTTTTGAGACAGTTTAGGAATGAAAAAAAAAAAAAAACAGGAAAAAAGGATGATATCTCTGTGTGTATGTGTGTGTGTGTGTGTACATATTCAAATTTCTATCTGTGTGTGTGACTATGCACACATGCAGATATTCTTCATGTCCCAAGGAATCAATTTTCTATGTACACTATATATATATTTCTGTGAACTAGACAGGGAGCTTCAGCTGTGGACATCTACAATGTAGACTTCTGAAAGGATGAATTCCGATGAACTCCAGAGAACAAGTTTTTCAGGCAAGGCAAATGACAACCTTCTCTTATAGAAGAGAGCAGTGGCAGAAGATAGTGGAAGAGCAGTTCAGGCTGTATGTCTACAGCATATTGCAGATAATCAGCAAGCAACACAGGGAAGAATTTTAAAGGGGTAAATGAATAAAGAAAGGCTAATGTGTACAGCAGAGTCTAAATCAATGACATTACAGGCACAATGGCACATTACCCTCATATGGAGGAAAGATAAGCCAAAACCAGACAAATACAGATGCACCAAAAATTCAATGAAGAGACGAAAACAAACAAACAAAAAAAAACCCCAAAAAACAAAAAACAAAACAAAACAAAAAAAACCACACAAAAAACCCAAACAAAACAAAACAAAACAAAACAAAACAAAACAAAACAAAACAAACAACAAAAAAAAGCGCCAGGAATCAAACAGAAATGGAAACACCAACACTTCCAACAGAAAAGAAGTAAGGGACAAACCCAAAAGATGCACAGGCAAAGTGAGACACAACTATTCAGGGACAAAAACAAAAATAAATGCTTCATATGCTACCAGTCAGAGAGGAAAATGTAGGCCTATTACTCAGTGTGGGAAGAAAACTCATAACAGATGGCACAGAAAAGACTGAAGTGTCTGATGCCTTTTTTGCTTCAGTTTTCATAGAAAGGTTTCAAGCAGATGCCTGGCAGTAATATTAACAAGGAGGTAGAAACAGTAGTTTTAACATGTCTAGAATAAGTTTGAGGAGAAAAGGACAGCAGTCCCTGAGGACATTTACCTCATACACTCTATGAATTTGTAAAAGCAACATTGGAACTATTTATAATTGTATTGGAAAATTCTAGGCAAGATGCCTGGTGAGTGGAGAAGGGCAAAGATACTATCTAGTTTTGAAAAAACTAAGAACAAGGAAATTATAATAGGGATCATTCAGCCAAATTTCAGTGTCCAAAGAACATCATATCAAATTATTAAACAATCAGTTGGCAAGCAACAAGAGATGAGAAATAGCCATTATGTATTTGTCAAGAATCGATCATGTAAAGCCAATCTAATCCTTGCTGCAATAGGGTAATTGACTTAACATATGGGCAGAAGATGTAGAGGTGAGATTTGAGCTGACTTTGAGATATCTTTTGACTTTTAAAAGTCTTTTCACTTATTCCTACTTGGATACTCATAAGCAAGTCAGGGAAATGTGATCTACATGAAAATAACACAAAGTAGTGTCTGACTAGTTGAAACATTATGCTTAATGTATTATTATCAATAATATTCTGTCAAACTTGAAGGACACATAAATTAGAGTCCTACTTCGATACCATCACAAAAAGGGATTAAATAAGAACTGTGCCATATGCAAGATACAGAAAATAATTACTGAGCTTTATTTGATGGTGGTATGACCTCACCTGAAGTACCTCATCCAAGCTGGGAGCCAGTACTTGAAAATGGCGCAAAAAATTAGAGAAATTCAGAGATGTGTGATGAAATGATACAAACAAAACTTGTCTAACATTTTTATTGTCATGAAAAGGAAATAGAGAGGGACATGGAAAATGAGAAAATTCAGTGAGTTAAATTGCTATAAAAAGTGGTTATTCAATCTCATTGAAAGCAGGACAACATGATTTGTTTTAAGGAATATTTAAAACTGAGAAACCCCTTCTAAGTGTAAGGATATTCCAGCACTGGAACAGGTTACCTCAGAAAGATGTGAAACTCCCTAGGATTAGTATTTACCCAAGCCAAAATATGTCAGTGTACCTTATTCCATCTTACACTAGGATAGGTGGATAACATCACCTTTGAGGTCCCCTCCTGATTTGAATTTCTGAGTCTCAGAAATCCCCTCACAGATGGATTTAAAGTATCTGTGCAGTCATCAGAGAAGTGCCCAGCAGAGGGAGCAGGGCAATTACATATATTTTAATGTAGCAGTAACTAAAAGAGTTACCCTGTCTGAGGAGTCCTGTGTCATAATTCTTATAACCTAAACCAGCTTTTGTAATTCAGATATTAATATATGGAACTAGGAGTTTCTAAGAAAGAATAAAACAGAGCCACTTTCATGTGACACTTCAGCACACCTGCAGTTAACCAGAGCTTGTAAATCAAATCTATCCTGTGTGTAATAAGTACAGTTTACTGTATGTTAAACTTAGTCTGAAACCTGTATTTCAGTTTCAAATGTATGGGCACTGTAGTCCCTAATATTGACTGCTATAAGTTATCTTCAATATAAAGTCTAATACAGTCACAGAAACAATAAATGTTTTATAATTCTAGACAGTTCTCTCTGCAGGCTTATATTTTGTCAGAAGATTCTGTTCCTAAAAATCAACACCATTTCATCTGTAACATCTGTGGTGCAAAAGTAGTTTCAGCTTATCAGAAAACTTTGTTATTCTGCTATAAATATGTAAAGATTTACTTAAATGGAATTCTCCCATCAAAAATTTTCCTCAGACTTTTGATAGTATTTCTACTCACCCTAGGTTGCACAGTTCAACAGCAGTTAGTTCATCACTTGCACAGATCATAACAGCCCAACAGGCATTTCTTCTGACTTCTTCATTCTTAGAATGCAGCAATCTAACGAGTGGTCTCAGTCCACGTGCATTTCTTAACTATCAGAAAAGTGAAGAGATTGCCACTTACATCTTTCCTCTATCCCAGCAAGAACAGCCTGTAAAATTCACCTCCCAAAACATTCAAGCTTTGTAGACAAGCTACACTGGGCTGGAAAAAAGGTCATTTATGGAGATTTTGTGTTTCTGTGAACTCTGCATAGGCTGGAGCTTCAGAGTGGTACAAGGCAGACATCCCTTCTGGCTCTGCCCTGCTTTTCACTTATTAGGCTGCAGTGCAGAACCTGAAAAGACTACACAACCCAAGACTGCCACAGAGAGTTACACAGCTTTTTCTGTGTTCTGGTGCCTCCTAGCAACTAATTTACATCACAATACATTTGAATTTGTATTGTATGTATGACAATCTTATTAACATCCTATTCTCTTGAGTGCTACAGTATCTTTCCTATACATGCTGGAAGAAATATTGCTCATTTGGATTTTCGAAGAGAAAGACATTTTAAGGACGCTGAAAGAGGTAGATTAATTATCTATGCCACTTATTCATGTCCTAATTAACAGCCTTGACCCATAAGAAAACCCCAGCTTATGATTTATGAATGCACATAGCATCATTCTTATTTATGAGAAGAAAATACTATGACCAATTCATAAACAGCAAAGAGTTCAACTTGCTGGATGTCACTGATCAAAGGATTAATTATATTTTGAGTTTTGTCTGAAATACATTTACTCCATGCACATCCAGTATCTCATTAATCAAGGTCAGACATTGCTGTTCAGGCCTTGAAAATGGGCAACAGAATTCTGAGGGAGAGTAAAGAGGACTGAACTTCTCATCTTCAAAGTTCAGCCGACAGTTGCAGCTGAAAGAAACCTTGATGTTTAATGCTCCTAAATATACAGATCAAGATATAGCCCTGGTTAAAGCACATTGGAGCCACTGAAAAGCTGCAAAGCATTAATTTGGTGAAAGCACAGTCACGAAAATTCAAATTAAAGAAAACACTTTCCAAAATCTCCTAAAAAACTGAGCTAAATTCAGCAGAACAAGTATCACAAAAATAAGTAACTACCTAGAAAGCTCAGGACTTCTAGGTCAGACACAACAGATTCCCGATTCATATAACTCCCACCTCAGATCTAGAAACGTTATCAATAACCACAGCCTCAAAGAGCAGTTTTACCTCAGCTCGTGCATCAGCATCACAACCAAAGGCAGCCACAGCAAACGCAGCTCTGCTCTGCACTTGGCTGTTGGTTGAGCGCAGTCGCCCTGCAAGGGCACTCATGATACCATGGCTCTGGATACGGACGCGGGATGCCTCTTGCAGGGACAGATTTGTTAGCACTGCGATGGCATTGGCAACGGCTCCGTCTCTCCGGGCGTTCAAGGTGTTCATTAATGGCTCAATTCCTCCAGCCTCAGCAACAAGACTAGCAAAATGAAGGAGGGCGAAAAGTATTTGTTATTTTAGAACCATTTTTTTCTTCTTAGTGTGCTGTTTTTACCAACTAAACTAGTACTACAATTCAAGATTTACATATATACATAGGTATGCATCTGTACATATGTATGTGTGTGTGCATGATTTATATATGACTCACGGTGAGAAGTTCAAGAGGCACAATCTAAGCAGGCAAACCAAGCCACAAACTTCTGGATTCTTTAACTTACAAGGACATGGATTCCTTCTGAGGTGTTGAACAAGTCAATTAAATCCCGCATATTTTCAAAGGTGCAGAATTTCTGTATCTTTAGTTCCAGGCAAATGCTTCTGCAGCCTCTTACCACCTTTCCCCATAAACATTCTAGCACTACTTCTAATGAGGATTATAGTGAACAGAAGATCACATTTTTCTTTGTTCTGCCTCTGTAAATTTCTGTGATCAGATACCTAGGTGGTATAAACATGTACACCAAGTTTCTGTCATTCGTACAGTGTAAGTGTATGTGGTACCATTCAGTGCAATGTAGGAGTTACTGAGCTGGAGTTACCAAGTTGCGTTAGCAGGGTAACAGCAAACTCATCAGAACAGAGCTTAGGGCTGGCTATGACTGTGAGTCCAGATCAACTATCAACAGCAGATCCAGTTCACATATTCCCTCTGTTCCCAGATGATATTGCATCCACAGCTGAAGGGTGCTGCCCCTCAGCAGTGCTGGGACAAATGCTGGTGTGGTCAAGTTCTCAGCTAGATTAAAATAATCTATTTGCAAATAACATCGGGGAAGATGGTTGGGATTTTTTTCTAAGCACAATTTCATAGATTTATGTTAGAGAACAGTCAAAGAAAAAGAAAACGCTGAAGAAGCTTTATTAATGAAGTAGCAACTTTGGGAAGGAGACAGCAGAAGGTGCAAGGAGCTGCACTATTAGAGGATATATAATTTTACTTTAGGCTCATCTGTGTGTTAAACAAAAGTTGGTAACATTGTTAGCAATGGGAATGCACAGATGGTAAGTTGAATTTTCATTGCAACTGCTTTTTATACCCTCTATTAGTACATGTCTACATCAAAACCATAAAAACTCGTCAACAAAAGAGTTTACACTATTTATAAGTTTTGCTAAATTTCTGTGAACACAGTAACAAGAGATCTATATGTGAAAATTTTTTACTGTAACAGTGCCTCACCAAAATCTGACAAATATTTTGGTAACTTTCAGAGTTACAAAATAAACCAAGCTTAGAAGTATCACATATAAAAGAAATTGTTATACTACCAAACTGTCAGCACTGATAACAAGCAAAAAACCCCACAAGGAATGCTGCCAGTCACACTTTTATGCAAACAGGACAGAAAGTAGAATACATGCCAACCTGTGCCACATAATCCCATTGCATGGACTACATGATATAGGTCTTACTGTGAACTCATCTCAGTGCAAGTATCTCCACATTGTCAGAGAGGGGGATACAGATGCTCCTGAGCATACTTGAAATGAATCAGCAGACCCTAACGGGGTTTGTTGCTCTCATCTCTGCCTCAGGTGCTAGGCAGTGGCAGCTCACAAGTAGTGCTGGAGCACGGATCTAACAAAATCTGGCAGGCAGGCAGTAGTTACCTGTTTGGAAAACCAGGGAAAAAGCAGCAATCCAGGGATTGAAGGGGAGTGGAATTATTAGCTTGGGTGCAGCCTTAAGATACAGGGTCAGTTTGGTGTTGCCTAATTAACCCTCCTGGAGCATGGGTAGCTTTAATGCAAGCACTTCGCTCTCTATTCAGAAGTGAATCTCATGTTTTCAGATGTCCGACACTGCACTCATCTGTCTTCCTTCAAGTAGCTGGATTTCCCTTCGTGTGTCCCCTTTCCCCTTTCCTACTTGACCAGATGACAAAGACCTGAAAATGTTTTATTTGGTGGGTGGCTTTCTTTCGTGTGGTTGTTTTGGGTTTTTTACTGAGGTAAGTAAGTAATTTTTTGGTTAATACTGTCTTATCTTGCCCATGAAAATTTTATCCAAACTTTCAGCTTCAGGGCTGTTGTAGCTCTATCCAGGCTGCTGTATATGAAGAAATTCTGGACATGCTGATTGCACATGTAAGAATGAGCTATACACCACACGTATCACAGGCTTGCTGGAAAACATCACATTCCCAGCACGTGTAACAATTCCATGACAGACCTGCTGGCACAGCTTGGGTGAGACTCACCATATACACACACACACAGCCCTACACAGTAAGGCGTGTTCATGAGCTATCAGATTTACTGCATTATGCAGTGCACACACACACACTTTACCCAGGAAGGAAAAAAAAACAAGAATAAAATCAAGCAGTTTCTCCTTTACAACGGATACACAGAAATTCCAGGATTTATGGGACAGATTCACTACTCATAAAATGCATCACTGCATCTCACAGGTGTAGTGTATCCAGTATTTCTGCAGTAAGTACAGGACTTACAATTCCTATACTACACCCAAGAATACACATATTCTCTCTCCCACAGGAGCTCCTAGTAAACGTATAGTCCCTATCAGCCTGGCTACAGAATGATACACAGCACTGAATGACGTAGCCAATCACATTATAAGCAGATTTACTATAATTTCCATAAAACCAGCAAGTACACAAGCACTTATCGAAAGAGCAAGGTGACGGCTCCTCGTGTGTTCAGAGCTGACCTCAGCAAGGTACAGAGCACAGCAATTTTCTCAAGTGCCACTCAACTTCAAAAAGGTTGAGAACCACTGATTTAGAAGATCATACATATTTATTCCATCCTGCATTCTACTTCTGCGCAGACTCATTTTGAATCACAGTTTCATGCATATAGTTTAATCAAGTAGTACAACTGAGCACAAGGCAAAATGAATTTGTTCAAAGTGACAACGGCAGGTAACAAGAGTTGAAGGTAATCAATACCTTTGATAATAAGTTTTTAAGAGGCATGAACATCTCAGGCCAGTGCTGTGTCCTGGTAACTGAGATGCACACAGAAGAAGGAAGAATGGGAAATTCATAGTTCAACTCAGTCCTACCCCACAGGCCTCTGGAGAACACAGAAATAGCACTGTCACCCTGGGCCACAGAACCTGACCTCAGAAGGGGGCTGAGAGAATGAACGAGTTGAAGTTTAAGGTGCTGAAATACCACAACACTAAGTATGGAGGTCCCCGTTCCCTTCTATCTTGGGCAGAGACATGCACTATGTAATATTTTTTTTATAAGGCAACAAAAGTCAGAGAATGCTTTTACCAGCTCTATCTTTGACTAATGTAGATTAGCACTAGACTCTCCCTGCCTCCAGAACACTCTCCTTCAGACACATCCTACTGAAACTGTGGAATTTATCAGTGCTTCCACTACAGAACTATATCCTCAAGGAAGAAGTGAGCCTTGGTTTCGCTGAAAAAAAATATACACTTTTTGATGTGGAAAAGGAGTAAATTAAATAAATCCACAAGTTTTTTCCTCCATGTTGTGTATATATTCAAAATACATACTTTCCTAAACAAGGAGAAAAAAGGTTAAGGAAAAGGAAAGAAGACAATGAGAGAAAAAAAAAAAAGGATGTTGCATTTGCAACATCACCATTTTTTCCTCAAAAGTGGAAGTTGCCTATCTGAACTACAAACAGGAAGGAAAAAATGGACAATACAGATGTAGGAATTGCAGAGCTTAAACTAAAGTTAAAATAATTCAAGTGTTATGATTTATAAGCACATATTATGATCCTTAGAATGCCTAACCTAACAGGGTTAGGCATTTACGTTAATCAAGGTATACACAGTTCAGGTACCCTAAGGACCTTAAGCATGCTCTTTAGTGAAACAGTAAAATTCTGATTACAATTGGATTCAAATTACTGTATTAAAGAATAGCTAAAATGTTTTTTTCAACTGCCATTGGGAAGACAAATATTAAAAGGTCAGATAATAAATATTTAATTTATTCATTTTAAATACACATTGTAACATTAAGACATTTTCTTGAAAATTCTCTAAAAAATAATTCAAGACTCAAAGAATAAATGCTGAGAGACTAAGAAAAACAAACATTTTCTTTACTACTTTTACTGCAAAAATAAATTACAAGTTGTCAATAAAATCATTACCAAAAACTTCACAATACAAACTTCTTTTTAACAGACACTTTGGAGATGTGTATGAATGTCACTGAAGTGAGTATTTTGTTGCTTTAATTGTTGGGGATGCAATAGGAAAGCTCAGATATTGGGGTGTGTTGTGAAAACAATCAGCAATAAAAATCTGATGAAAATTCTGTGGGGTTTTTTTACTTTATTTTATTTTTAGTACTATAAGCAGTCTGTGACAAGAACCACCCCTTTGTTGGCATCACAGAAGCATAAAAGCTCTGGTCTGTGACCAAGACTTCTAGCCATGGCAAGAAAAAGAACAGATTATTTACTTAGCACATCGGGAATGGTCCAGTTAGCTTTTCCTCCTGAAGAGAAAGTCTAGCCTAAGGGAGAAAGCAACTAAGAGTGTTCAAAGAGCTGCCAGAAAACACTGAGACTGCCCCCCAAACCCCCAACCTAAACAACCTTCCCGGGAGGGGAGATAGAGGAGAAGAGCAGTGGTACAGCTTGACACCACTGTTTACTCAGGATTGTACTAAATTTACACTACTGAGACTGACACTTCATAAAAATGGTAAAGTCCGTTCGGTTTTGTTTCTTCTACCACGACTGAACATGAACTGGTTTATATTCAATTATATTTTTATTCACGTCTATGCTGTTTACTCCCCGCCCCCCCCGACTGAGGATTTAACACAATTTCTGCTCAGAAAAAAATTAAAATTTTTCCTCCTCACTGGACTTCATTTTTTTCAAATGTGTTTGCAACTGCATGTTTAATTTCTGTGCAAAATTACTGTGATTGTGTGTGAGGTGCTTAGCTAGCCATTTATGCCTGTGCATATCTCATTTTCATACATAATTGCATGTAAATTATGCATAAGAAATATGCATCTAATTACACACATTTTTTTAAATCAACTCTATCTGTGTTAAATCGCATGACTTCTTTTTCACACAAGGCATTTTTGATCCAGCTCTCTTATGCAATTTCTGGCTGAGAAAGAATATCATAATCAGAAGTTTGAAAAAGCCTCAAGAAATAGCTTTCTTTTTATTCCTTAAATGTATTAGTATTCTTCATTAGCCTTGTTATGCCATCAGAATAATCACATCCAATAAATGTCTTCTGCGCTTACCAAAAATTTCACTTTGTGATTTAATTATTTGCAAAAGCAATTGACTGTTGTAAATAGTCACTCGTATTTTATTTAAAGACTAATATTACTTCCGTTTTCTTCACTATACAAGGGAAATTAATGTCAGTATGTTTATTTTGAATAAGGGAATCTAGCACAAGAGACTCTGATCTACAATCTGGGGGCCCTTTGTGCTCCAATAAAAATATTGATGATATCAACAAACCATATTAATTTTTCATTTCAGGAACTGAACCCTCTATCCTATTTTCTAATTACAAGTATCTTGTTAAAACCGCAACAAAACCAAAACTCAATAAACCTCACAGTCTGGACGCAATAAAACCTTAAACTGTCTGGGTTAGCAGAGACTGTAATACCTGACTCTCATTTAGCAATTCACACAGATCTTCTAATGTCTATCACTGAACTCATCTGACAAAGTTACACAGATCTCAGTTCTAAAACTGTAGTATACCTAATTTAAAATATTACAGGAGCGTTGGTAATGAACTATCTGTTCATGATACCTGAGACTTTCAATTATAACGCTAACTGCAATCTTTGCAAAGAATTTCTGATATTTCCACTATTATGTGGAAGGCTTGAAATTCAACAATAGATACCCTTTTTGCTCCTGAAAGATCCCACATACCTTCAGCCAGGATAAGCTCATGAAAATGACACAATCCCCCTTTCTCTTTTTTCTGACCCAAGAAGTAGTGCATGCAAAAATCAGTACCTAGGCACAAATATTCAGAGTCTGGAATCCACACTGTTACAAAAGCAAAGTAAGAGGGAACATGCAGAGCAGCCTTCATGGAGGTGTAAGGAAAGGAAAGAAAAGCCAAATCAGGGTCGTCACAATTCCTCTGAACACAGAGAGCGAGGAGACCATGGTTCTTCTTCATCTCTGGAAGCACCAGCTGAGAAAGGATAAAAAAGCTGTGCCAAGTCAGTCTCTACACACAGTACTTTGGACTGTGAACTTGAGCTTTCACTTCTGGATAACTCTTTTCTGGACAACTGTGAACATATCTCAAATTGCAGCAGTGTCTTCTGCCTTGGTAAAAGCTCAAGCTCTTACAATGATTTAGAATGCAGAAATTTATGCTTTTAGATTTCTCTCTTTAAATTACATCTCTAAGAAAATACACATATACCATGATGTTAAGATAAAATTACTAAGGTTGCATGTCAAAATGTTAAGGTTACTTGTGAAAGCTTATTTTTACCAGATGACAGTCCAAGTGGACAACATGCCAGTCAGTGTACAGGTTAAATTCACAGCAGGGCAGAATTCAGTTTGCATGGTCAGTCATAACCCTGAAATTTCCTTATAGACACTTCAAATAAACAACTTCACACTATACTCCCGTAAGTTAAAACACATACTTAAATAATTTGATTTAGAAATCTACTAAAAAGAAAATGTGCATGCAAAAGCACCAATATATTTGTCTGGAATATTTACTCATATGTAAAATAAACCTTGCCACTTTTAATTCATAAAAAGCATAATTTATCTCAGTGCATATAACTCAATGACATTGCAAAGGATACACACTCAAGAGCAATCATGGTACTTGTGCCACTACACAAAAAAAGTTTTCTCTCCCAGGCTTAGGAGTCTCCATCTGGGAAGAAAAAGTTTTCACCTGATCCCTCAGAAATCTATTATGGGAAGTTACAGGTGACAACACATATGCTCTGAGTGAAATTCCAGCCTTCCACAGCCAAGATAAACAGTGATCATACTGCAAGGTTTTGAAAGCAGGGGTGTACAAACAGGCCAAAAGATTCCGCTGTATCTACAAGGACTAAAATTTCTATGTCGTTATCATCATCCCGGATCAGAAGTGTTCTGTCTGAAAGTATTTTGGACCTACTTAGGTTTCTATGCACTTTAGGATGTGGTGACATAAGATCTGTGTTAGATAGAGATAAATGCTCTGTATTGGTCTTTGTCTTGAATATAACCCAAAAGTTAAAAAACAACAACAAAAAAAACCCCAGGAGAATGCATAACTTCTTTTTTTCTTTCTTTTTTTTTTAATTTTTTTTTTTTTGTGAAAGGAAGCCTGTACCAGGAAGAAAACACAGTTACAGTGTCTGACCCGACAGAAGGACTTTCCCATGCAGCCACACCTTCCCAATTTAAGAGAAAAATACAACAGCTGGCTGTATGAAAGATTTTTCACTGCCAGCAGGGCACAGACTCATGTCTGTGGGTTGTGTATCAGTCATCTCATGTGATGTTAAGGTCTTAGTGGGAACACATTTCTGAGTGCCAACCTTAATTCAGGTTTTCTGCCAAGGGAGAAATTTACCATAAAACACCTTGCTGTTTTCAATGGAAGTCAAGATGTAACTTGCAAGGAAAAGCTTGTGAGCTCTTAGGTAATGGGTAATGACTTTGTTGCCTTTTTTTTTTTTTTTTTAATAAAGTACCTCCCACAATATGGATATACAGTAAGAGAAAGGAAAAAGAGGAACCTGTTTGTGGCCTGAGATAACTGCATTTTACAGGGTGCAGTAGACATGGATGTTAATGTAAAAAAGTAACAGCACAACCCACAAAACTCAAAAAAATCCCTTTACCTTGCAGCACATTAGCTCAAAAATGTAATTCTGTCACTAGGGGTCAGTATTAAAACATATTACATCTACACAATACTGCCAGCAGCATTCTATTGTTGATTTCCTCCTTCAGAAAAACAAACTTATGTCATAAAGAACTATTAAACCATAAAAAAGACAAAACCTACAGCGGATTAGCACCTATTTATGCTATTAAATGTAGCTCTTGTTCTAGAAATTTGTGTTCCTGTTGTGTTCATAAATTTACACATATATTCATGCAAATGTATTATCTTACGTAATATTGACACTTCAATATTTATGTGAATTAGGTTCCATCTACAGTCTTGAAAGAGAAAAGCTGTTACTAAGTTTTCTATTTGCTAATAGGGAAGATTACTACCTAGTGATATTACTACCTAATGGTAGTAATCACTACTTCCTAATAATAACAATATTTGGAATGTAAGAGAAACTGGATGTTCTTCAAATTTATTCTATGACAGCCATACTCCTCTTATAAACAATAAAAAAATCTGTTGTGTACAATCTCACCACAGGTGAAACAGATTGAGGATGTATTTTGAGTCATTAGTGCATGAATTTCAGTTTGGAATAATAAATATAACATCCACTAAAGTCAAGGGAACGACTCACTTTCTCCTCACTGGGCACTGTCCATAACCAATGAGTTCCCAACCTCCCCTCCTATCCCAAACTACTCTCAAATCTTGACAATCTTGATACATTTCAGAAAGCATACATTCAGATGCTGCACTAATGCCTGGAACTGCCTATATGGATATAACCTTTGCAAATTTAAGTAGGTTCTCTGATTCCTGTGAAGGATTTAAGAATTGGAAAGCTAAATAACATAAAGCTTCCTGACTTTTTTAATTTTGGGATGATACTTTGCTATCTTGAATCCAGATATAATACAGAAATTTGTCACATGACAGTTATTATAAACCCCAGGAGAAATATTCTGTTGTAAGTCTGTCACGTACCACAACGTCCTGCAGCCCTTGGTATAGATGAAGAAAAAACATCCTTTTCCTTCTTCACCCAGACCAAATTCTAACTGAATGCTAAAAATTTTGCACTTAAAATAAACAATTTAGGACAAATATTATCGAGGCTGTTAATTAGTTTTCACGTCCAATACAAAGTTCTAAATTCCAGAGCATATGTTTTTCTTTAGTGGCAAATCCATTAGGTGCTCAGAATTCAGACATTGCCAGATTTATGAAGGCAGCTATTAGGAATGGCATTTGTGCTACGACAATACTGAAGAAGAGAGCTGGTCAAATTAATGTCTGACTAACTGGTATACTTGAGACCTTATTTCTATGTGCTACTTCTAATATCATATTTATATTTAACACGATCATCTTATCCTAAATACATGAAAAGTGAAAATAATTGATTATACTTTAAATGAGAAAAAATAGGCAGAGGCTGGGGTAAGCCGTTTGTTCCAGGATTAGATGTGTGGCACAGAATCACTTATTTTCCTGCCCAACAGATGACGCTGCTGTTTCTTTGTTTGGGTGTAATTGTTCCATTTGTGCACCACGTCCATTACTGAAGTGACTGCGCCCACACTGCCCGATGCCTGGACACAGCAAAGCCAGAAAGCTTCAGAGATTCTTTAGATGG
The DNA here is from genome assembly GCA_013397055.1 of Pachycephala philippinensis. Taxonomy (NCBI): domain Eukaryota; kingdom Metazoa; phylum Chordata; class Aves; order Passeriformes; genus Pachycephala; species Pachycephala philippinensis. Next base: position 17,392 of record VWZT01011146.1, read on the forward strand.
CATTCTGCTGTCCAAGTAACTGTATACAGTTTTCAGTAAAGCAACTTATTGCTCCGGATTAAAAAAATGTAATGGAAAAGATGGATGCAAATACCCAGCTGAACATAATTCTCTTTTTTTCCAGTAGCAGACCACAGAAACGAATTCTGACATATATATCAAGGATGACCTCAGAGCAATGCACACATAGTAACATAACATGTTACGATAAGCACATGGGATATTAAACTGCAATGTACTTTGCAATTTTATTTTTACTTAGCCTAATTATTAACAAGTTTACAAGGATTTATCATCAATATTAAGCAGCATTAAAACTCTTTCCTTATGGTAATATTCTTATAAAAGCATATTCTGGGGGTGTCAGTCTGTAAACTAATGAGGCATTTGACCACTGTATTTTTTTCCTATGTGCTACTGAAGTATGACACAACATCAGCTCTGAAGCAAACACTTAAATGCTGAAATATTTTAGAAGTTATTTATATTAATTGCTATGTGTTCTGGTAGAGATCCTATTGAAAATCCATGTTTTCCAGTAAACCTGAAAACTCAAACGACGTGTATGGGACTCGTCCTCTTCTGCTCTAGATTTTTGGTTAAACTACTATGGAAAGCAGGGTAATTCATTAATTTATTTATTTTTGCCAAATCATGGTTGCTTGAGGACTTGTGTCAAATGACAAGCTGGTCTCTGTCCCGTTCATCGTGAACAGGTGTTCTAATTACCAAACCTCCACCATATTTGACACCTTTATTAGCTGTCTCAGTTGAGAAACAAAGGATTGATTGGGCAGGGGTATAGAACTAGCCTTTCATTGCTGTGGGGAAGCACCTAAAGGTCAAGGTTAATATACATTAGTGGGGGGTAGTATCGCCCATTGCCTATGCTGTTCTTGCACTATTCATCAATGGAAGACTTTATCTTTATGGGCTGCCTATGGCGGGAGTTTTAATTACCCACAATTTGTCTTAAATTGTATTTCTTTCCATATTATATGAAAAGCTGGCAGCACTTTTTGATATTCCTAACAAGAGCAACAAATCTCCAGCAAAAACAGCAACATCTTGTACTCACTTTATATCCTCAAATATACACTGTACCAAATAAAAGGGCAAGGTACACATCCTTCAATCAATATAACATAGAAAAATGCTCATGAAATACAGCAGAATGCATGCAAATGCATTCAACAAGGTTGAATATTTGACTGGCCAGTAAAAAGTGAAAGCACTTATGGCAAACAGTCTTCCCCATCACTGGACCCATTGTGTTCTTGCCACATAAGGTCCACCTGCTGCTACTACCTTTATGATTTTATATTCTTGGAGGGTTTATAACAAGAATCTAATACCTAACTGATAAAAGGGCATTAGTCTCATCAGTTTCATTTGGGATCAGAATGTTGTCAACATAATCACACAGCAAAGTCACATTATTGTACAAGTGTATCAGCATCTTCATTATTTATACACATATTTTCAGTGGTCTACAGGACATACAAATGAAACATTCTAGAATGAAATATGATTATGGTAACTGAATCTGGAATGAATTTTCTCCAAACTATTTTTTTTTCCTATTATGTGAATGTAAAATAAATATGGGCCTGATAGTCAGTCAGTCAGCTGGAACTGTACCAATTTGTATCAGCTAAGGGTTCAACACTATATATTCATTTATAGATCCTAGTCACACTCAGACCCTTCTATGACTTATTAATGGTTTTGATTTAGAAATGAAGCTTTGAAGTAATTATATAGTCACATGGAATTCATCCAATATACATATTTAATGTAAATTATTGCTTCCTGATTTTCACAGAAGACCTCTGATTAGATTATCTGGTGCTTGCATATTGTACTTGAAGCTGGATTGTGAGGAGAGAGAAGTATTTGTAAGCTACCTTTACAATTTCCTGACTCTGCCCAGCAAGAAACAAATACGGACTTCATTATAATGCAGAGGAACAGAGACGGCTATTTCCCTGCCTGAGGTCTCAGAGAATTGTTCCAGCAGTTGAGCTAAACAATGTCCTGACTATCTCCTTAGCAAAAGAAATGGAATGAGTTGGCACAAGCTGCTGTACCAACTCAAAACTCTCCAGAGATCCCCTTTTCACAATGTGAAACCTCAAAGGGCTGCACTACGAAAACCAGCTGTAGTGGAGCTGAAAGTTTGACCTCTGGACTCCCAGCACTGTGCTCGTTTTATGTGTGTGTGACTCCCACTGACACCAGCTGAAGAGGCCAGCACACGAGGAGAGCAGAATATCAGACAAAAAAAATGTACTATGTGAATCTGAGAACAGAGTATTATTCTCTTGTGTCAAATTATGGCTCCATCTGGTAACATTAGGTGAATACTAGTGACTATTAGAGCTGAATCAATAAATTGAAACAAATAATTTATTTTGTGAGTTATTTTACTTTTTCACTTCAAAGGATGCCTGTGAATTGATTACAACCTCTTTAAGTATATTCCAGGAAACTCTCAAAGATTTTTTTTTTGGTTTGTAAATTCCACGTGATTGCTCACACGCATCACACTGCTCTGTTGCTTTTCCCTAACAGGACTTTTAATAGAATTGGGATAAAAGAATGCTGCAGTTGACAATAGAATTTAGTTGATACAATTGTTTTGAAACATATAGTGAGCTAACCATTGTTACCTTTGTTAGTAATTTTGGATACTGAAGTTACGCTTCTTTTCTTTCAGAGAATGCACTAAAAGCATTCTCTATTACTTGGGAAACAATAAAAAAAAAAGCAAGAGCAAAACAATGCCAACATTCAGGAGATCTATCTCCCTCAAGGAATGGATTTAGATCAGTCAAAAAGGTTGTATGAACCACCAAGTTTTAAAATATCTCGATGATTTTGGATTTAAAAAAAGAAATCAACATCAAATACTTTAGATTATAAGGCATATTTTGTTCATATGTTCTCTTCAAAACATGATTTATATCTCTGCTTTCATTACATCTGCTTCATACCTTTCCTTGATGAAGCAAACATTAGTAGAGACAGCACAACTCTTGCAACACTGATGAGAACCAAGCTATTCCAGGTGACTCATAAGCACCAAAAAGTGCCTTATAGTCAAATTCACACAGATCTGCCTTGTAGGATAAGGACAAGATGAGGCATTCTTTAAAAATCAAAATATTATCACTTCAGATTACTGTTTTAAATAATAATTTAATTATTGCAGACTCACCTTGCATTTCTAGGACTGGCTGTTGTCAAATTAGTTAATGCTGTCACTGCAGCTTCTTTTACCTCTTCATTATCACTGCTTAGCAACTTTACTAGCTGGGGAATCCCTTTGAAAGAAATAATTGTATATATGAACCTTTCAATAAATCATGGCAATCTACAAAATTATAATATTCTCCTTTTAAACAGAAAAAACACAAATTCACATTTCATCCTTTCCCACCTTACTTACCCTGGAGTCCAAGGACATTTTTACTGTCAATATTCTCACACATGGCAGAAATGGCTTGGGAAGCAGCAACTTTAACGTCATCATTGTTAGTTTCCAAAAGGCTTAGGAGAAATTTCTCAATGTCTTCCCAATGTAAGATCTTTCGGATTTCAGCTGTAAATGGAAATAACAATAGCATTAATCTGTATTTGTTTTCCAAATCAGTGAAAGGACACGAATTTGATTTCATTTAGTTGTTGGAAATATTTTGGTAACAGAGGCACCAGCCATTAAGAAATGTGCACAAAGGAACTGAGCCAAATCCCATTATAGAACATCCTGAGTTGGAAGGGACCCACAAGGATCATCCAAGTCCAACTGCTGGATCAGGCTTCACTGAACTCTGAATCAAGCCCAAATAATGACTATTAAACACAGTATAAACATACACAGGCTGACAGAATGCAAAGTTTGTTCTCTGCAAGACTTTAAAACCACAGAATGCATAAAAGCTTGATGGAAACAGCTTTTCCAGTGCAACAGATCATGCTTACTCAGGATCGTCTAGAACTTCAGTTTGTGCTAACAAAGTCCAAATGCATAAAATTGAAGAAGATACCAGTAAATGTACAATTGGTGAAATAACACTCAATGTATTAAAATAGCCCAAAAAAGGCAAGGAGCATTACAAAGAAAATTTTAAATTCTGCACAGCTTGTAGTTCTTCATTAACGCCCACTTTGCAGAGAATTTGAATTTCGTAGTTTGGCCTGCTGACACAGAGTTCACTGCTGACCTACACTGCACTGACCAGCAGCAGCTGCGGAAGGACAGAGATGCTCCTTCCTCTACACAAGGAACAACATACAGCTACAAAGTATCTCCAGACATCTGTATGTAGATCCCAAAAAACTGATAAACTCCCTCATCCCAAAACTGGTGAGATCAGAAATGCAGGTGTTTCTTAGAAAGATCCCTGAAAGAAACTTTTTCATGAAGAAAGGCACTGGACAGCACAGAAGCTCTGCAATGATGACAGTCAATAAACATTTAACTATATGCATAATTTAAACCAGACTAATTACATGCTGGAAGTTATATATCTACACAGTAGAATTTTCAAATGTATTAAAGAATTTCAGGAACTGAGAAGTCAGTGGAACTTCAAAATATTTAGAAATTTTACCAGTGCTTGCTACTGTTCTGAGGGATCACTCCCTTGTTTGGATTGTTTTCCTCAAGACAAAAAAATTTCAAAAGGAAAAAAAATAGCGTAAGTATTCTTTCAGATAAATCTGCATCTGTAGTGAATAAAAGTAAACAAATACAAGTCCGCAAAGTCAATGAAAAGCAAGTTTGATCGAAAATGTAATTGTAGAGCAGAAATGACTCAAAGCACATGGATGAGACAGGTGCAGTCACTTTCTCCTCTTCATCTCAGATTTAAACGTTTTTAGAATCCTCAGATATGCAAATGAAATCACAAAAAAAGATGCAACAAATAAAACAGAGGATTTTAAGTGTCAGCAGAACTTTGGCCATAACTTTGATGCTTATCAGCCACCTCTCAAGAGAAGGCCTTAATTGGGACAAGAGACTTTTCTGACAGGTTATCAAGTGTGTGGCTGGCCTGCTGCTTGCCAAAATAGTCCCTAATTCCAAATAACAATCTTTAGAGGTTCTTCATGCCTCAGTAATTTATTTTTTTGTACAGTAAGTTACTTATTTATTTACAGATTTTCTTTAAAATTATTCTTGATTTTAAAGGCAGCTATGATGATGGGTAAGCGTTTATTTTAAAGAAAATTTATGCCTATATGAAATAGTAATATGAAGAATTAATTTGAATGAGTGAAAATAGAAATTTAAAATATTTTAAACAGAAAAAGAATTTTATAATAATGTGGAAAAACAGATCTTGAATTTGAACTTACGATAAAGAGTATGCATTTATATTTAGGTAGCTAGATCAATGAAAATTATTAGTATTTCGATATCCAGGTGACAATTCTATTTAAGGGATGAACATTTTTGCTGATCCTCTCTCTGTGTGTATGAGTTGTTTCCTTTGTGTCCTTTACTACAGACTAGAAAGAATGCGCAATGAAAAGCATCGTTTATACTGACGCACATCATATGTCAGTGCCAACACCATTTTTACAGTGATTAATTTCTTGACCCCTAAGTAATTTGAATACATTGATTTAACAGGAAGGAGAATCAAGCACACACAACTAAAAGAGTTTGGAGCGTCAACCGTTCTGTCCAGTTTTTCGTGCATTGACCCCATGGAGAGACAAACTTTATTTTTCAATATATTTTCCTATTTCCCCTTTTTACCCCAAAATCATGATCTGAATTCTATCGATTACTATTCACATCACGGTCACCACCTTATGGAATTATTTATACCAATTTCAAATGAAAAAAAAAGTTAATGTTAAATAGTAGCGTGACCTCTCACTGATCTTGAACTGAGATAACCCAGATAAACAAAGATCTGTATTATGAAATGCATATGTTAATCAGGCTGTGGAGCATGTTCAGTGTGCTTCCCTTCGAGCATGAGATGCATTGAGATACACAGAAACAACGGGGAGAGCTTCAAACCAGAAGTTTGGCAGAGCGAGCATCATTGTCACTTTCTCCATACACACCCCACAGCATTTTGTTGTTGCTGGTGTGTCTGGCATTGTCAGGGGAAAATCAGACCCTCCTTAATCAACAGTCCAGATAATCCACTCACAGACATTCAATAATTTATAGCATTAGATTATATTTAGCATTCTGAAATGACTGCATTATTTGGTGGGCAAGGCAGGAATCACAGTATAATTCACCACTATAATTCTGAGCATAGAAAACAAAATCATCAATAAATTAATATATTAAATTCAAAATTATGTCGCAGAACAAAAAAAATTTCAGGGGCAAAGACATAATGATTATGTATAGAAATATGATCCATTTTAATGTACTTAAACAGAGCAGCATCCTAAGGATGCTATTTAAAGTTGAATATCATGTTTATACCATGTAATTTATTCTGATACTGAGAATAACTCGTAAGGGATAAATATATCTTATAACAACAACACCAAGTTACAGGAGTCCTTTTCCAAAGGGTTGAAAGGGACACAAAACAAAACTGCTTGCTATGATCACATCTATCAGGAAAAAAAAACCCAATCCAAAACTAAATTCCATCTGTCAACAATAATAATTTCAAAACCAGATACTGCTGTATACTCAGCTGCCAAGATTAAAAAACCAGCTAGGTGCATGCTCTGTCATAGTGGAAGTAGATTTTTCATTCCAATGAAAAACAGTACTTTTTTCCCAAGTATACAGGAAATGTTGGTAAATTGCAACCATGATTATCAAACCTGAAGAAGGTAGGTATGGCTATTGCAAATTTAATGAAAAAGTCACTACAGAATTAAGAGCTGTGTTGTATTATACTGGATGCACATCAAGGAAAGTACTAGTATAGTATACATCAGTGTTGCATTTTCGATAGGCTGTTTAGTATGCTTACAACCAGAATCCAATCAAACAAACAAAACCTGAAAATATTTCTGTTTTCTTTTTGCACTTCGGCTATTTCTTATAATGGCCTTTTCTTTCCACTGCAAGGCAGACTTTAGACCGGTAGCTCTATGTATCTGAAAAATTCAGTGCTTTTGGGGGCCTCATTGAGCAGCAAGTTTACTGGACTGTGTTTTCCACTGCACCAGGACAAGAAGTTTCCTTTTGTCTAACTGGGTGTCACCAAAATTCTACAGCTTGAAAGCAAGTATTTTAAATCTTCTTTTGATGTATTTTCCCAGCTTGCTGCATCCATACTAACTGTCATAGGCTGAAGAAGAGAGCAAACCTTTATAATGAAACCTCATTGACTCCATTTGTAAAGAAGCATGACAAGAAGATGCATCTTCACTGACGGTAACATCCCATGATATAAGATCATAGGCAGTACTGTAATATATTATGTGTGGTTCTTGCAACCGTGCTTTAAAAATGTGCTCAGACATGTTTCTACTAACAGCTACTAAAATATTAGGCCACAAAAACTGAAAAAAAAAGTGTGAAAGAGGAAAAGCAGGCTATGCTTATTTGAAAATAAATATGATAAAGGAGTAAGATGCAGTAGAAAGCAGTAGAAGCAAATATAAATCTGCTTAGCATACAACTTACAAGCCTGTCACAGGACTATAAAAATGATACTGACAGTCCTAAGTAGCATAATAAAATAACAACACAGGAAAATACACAAAGAAAATACTGACATAAGAAGGTCCCTTCCTATCTTTGATACCTGAACATTAATGAAAACAATTTTCAGTGACTTGCCAAGCTTCCAACAGATAATGACAAAAGCACAGAAAAACCCATAGAATACTAGGACACTCTTTCTGTGTATCATTTTCAAACCAAATAATTACAAATATTCAGGATATCAAACTAAGCAAGGTGAGAAAAGAATTGGAAAGATAGCATGGGGAGAGATGAAAGGAGGCTTGAAATATGGTAGAAAGGATAGATTATTTTATCCATGTATTAAATTAAATGACATATTTTTAAAATACACATAAATTAAAGCCATGATTCAACCACAAGGTGCCAGAAATATGAATGAAATATTTAAATTCTACTGTCGTAAAAATCCCTTGACAGAAGTAAAATCTTCTATAGTCAGAAGTATGTTATTAGTTACATTGCATTTTGTTACACAACACTACTTGGCACATGTTGCAACTCAGTAGCCAACGTATAGAAGGAATTTCAAATGTAGTTTGATTAAAAGACCATCCTTGTGGGCATAAATGATGAGCATGTTCTGCCTAATTCAGAATTCCTCGGTGAATTAAAGAAAAGTATATAAAAAAGAACTATAGGATGAATAATTATAAAAAGATTACAATGAAACTATTTAACTCCCCTGGGAATATTAATCTGCAAGCCATTTGAAAGGTTTCCTTTCATGCCTCTGTTAAAGGAATTTGTATTTGAAATTGCCTGACATTTAGACGAGCAGTTGAATGCAAAAGGAAGTCAGCTTGCAATGAAGTCTTAACAGATAGAGGCGAGAAACAGTGCCAGCAAAGGTGGCTTAAGATGGCAGTCAGCTGGCATCACTAAACAAAAGACAATGATCATATTTTCAGAGCTCCATTTTCCTTTGAGGACAGCATTTTTCAAGAATATATTACATTTAAAAATAAACTGAGGCAAAACCTTAACATTTTCATAAATATATATATATATATATATATAAAATCTCCTAGCATCCAATTACTGCTCTGATTGGCAAGACTCATCACTGTAATTAATTCTTTCCAGTGTTTTCCTCAGCACAAGTACTACCCTCAACCAGAGAAGATGGCCTCATTCTGGATAAAAATTTACTTCATAAAAAATTTCATATCCACGGATTATTGAAAAGTCACAATACCATCATAAGCTGCCTTGGTAATTGCCTTTGCTGCATTCTTCTGAATATCAGGAACGGTAGAGACTTCTAAAAATGAAAGTAATTTTTTAAGGCCTCCTGTCAGCTGAATCAGTTGCAGAGCATACACATCTTCAAGGCAATTTCCCAACACAGCAAGAGTTTCGATATGTAGATCACTGAGTTCCTAATTAAAAGAACCAAAACCAAACAACCTTGAAATCAGGATTAAAATATCTTTGGCTTTTAAGTTTGTAGGATAATTGTTGTAACTTTCTTTTGGACAGTTTATTCATACTGCAAAATACATACTTACAAATTCATATTTTCATGTAATTTATCTGATGATGCCTTAGGATGCAACACAATGTATTAAAAATAGTAAAACCCCCAGGAGTTTCTCATTTACATCAAAGTGGGTTAGACAGGTACTCAGAATGGGCCTGTGATCTTAAAACTTCAAAAACTTCACTAATTTCTCTATGCATTATATTTCCCATTGTGACACCTGAACTCAAGAAGTACTAAACTGAGTCTCATAATAACATAAACAATGGTAGGAAATGGTGTCCAAAGCCATTATATAATGTAAATTCAATTCAGAAATTGAATAATAAACACTTCGGGAAATGTCTTTGCTTCTTTTCTGAGTAAGCTAGATATCCTATCTTATCCTATTTCTACCATAGTTCTCTCCAAGTAAGTAACTCTTTCTTCTTGTATCACTCTTCCATAAAATAAGTAATATTTCTCATTAGTCATACAAACATCAGCATCAAGAACAAAAAAACTTTTAAGGCAAGTAAACCGTACATTGTTTTCCAGTATATTCAGAAGTAAATCTAATCCCTTAATTTCTCCCAGTATTATCCTGGTTTCTCTGTCTTTGCTAATTACTTCTAAGGTTTGAAGGGCTAACAACTGAATGACCGGGTATTCAGATTCCAGTAGTCCCAGCAAGGGTGGAATTACATTCAGTTCACGAACTGCAGCACGGTTTTGAAAATCCTGCAGTAAAATATTCCAACAAAGAATGTTAGTGATAGAGAATATAACAATACATCAATTCCTGACTTTACAGAAAGGACACCAAAAATCTGATTTCAGACATTAAAAAATGAGTCAATACGCCAGAGCTTCCAGTTCTGCAGATTTCTTTCTTTTAAGCTAAGAACCAAACTGAATATAATCAAGCCCCACGAACCTTAAATTCTAGGGGTTTTTTGCATGACTGAAGTACACACTACAAAATCTAGTCCTGTATAAAGAAGCCTATTCATTCTTGACTTTGCCATGTTTGCCTCAACATAAATGTTGCTTTGAGAAAGTTTTGTAGATTTAGTTTCACCATTTTTATTTCCCTCAGTGGGAGGAAAACAGTTTTTGCACTCTGCTGTGGTTGCCTGGTTATATCTTCTTTTGTTTTAGTAATTATAAATAGACAATTTAAAATTTCAACTTTAAACAGTGGATGTGCAGCTTAATAAAAAGACAGTAGTTGATTATATTAAAAAAGAAAATAAATAAATAAATTACAATTTGCTTTTAAATAGCTTATTGCACATGTGCAGCATGCAATTATCCTTATCAATATAAGCAAGCACCAGGTGCAGTTATCCAGATATACCCTGCAACAAAGACAGCGAGATAGTAAAAAAGGAGAAAGAGTAAAATGTGATTCTGAATAGACATGCTCTGATGCCCCAAAAGAGATAGAGTTATAAACTGAATTCATTACTGAATTGATTCGCTTAAGCCATGGGAGAGAACTGCCATACAAATGCACCATTCTTTTGCTAAGCAGCATATGGATGACATTAGTGCTGAGTGTGAAAGTAGCCAATAACAAATCTATTCCTCCCAGTATGGAAAGTAGCTGTTGACAGCATTCACCTATCACTAAAAAGATGTTCAAAATTGTGCTATGGACTTGCTGGTCAAAACACGACACAATGTAATTGGTAGTTCTTTAATTTACAGGATTATTCCAACCTTTTGGATAGATAGATTACAACTCTCATTACTAAGATTAATATTTTTCAACTAAGAAGGCAAATTATTATTTGGTTTTAAAAATCTGAAGCTTGTCCTGATTTTACTTTTACTGCAGTACAGCACAGATAATTGCATTAAGTTCAACAGAATTACAGTAAAACTAGCTATATTCATAACTAATTTAACATTCAAGGACTCAGGTGCAAGGACTCAATGTTTCAAATACATTGATGAACATTGGGGAGTAAAGGAAACAAATATTTTAAAATTATTAACCCCACACAGAATGTCAGGGGTGGGGGTGCAAATGCTTATCTGCCTCTGTAATTTAAGACAACAAACAAGAGCAAACTTTACCTGTACCAAAAGGTAGATACATTCAACTGAATTCTTCTTAACATCAGGATCAGGGCTACCTAGCAATCTGATAAGTGGTTCTAACCCACCTTGCTCAAATATTTTTACTTTAGTAGTATATTCGACAGCCATATGTGCTAGACAAAGAGTAGCAAACTCATGGATAACTACGTCTTCTGTGGGGGGAAAAAAGAAACATTTTGATCAAATTTTATTCAGCACAGAATATGTTCACTAATCCAGTGGTTTAAAACACTATTTGAAGTCAACAAATAATAGCTGCTAACCATACCCAATGTGTCCATAAACATCTTGTTCCATCTTTACAACATAAACACTACTCGGTGAGCTACAGAGCTACTCCTCTAAAAGCATTTACCTATTTAACATGTAATAGGAAAAAAACGTAAGTTACAGGTAAGATTTTATTAATTTGTCTGATAAAATGGCAATCATAAATTATTTCTGACTGTCCTTTTGCACAAGGAATGAATACTGTAAGGTACCTTCCGGTGCTAGCTGTGGTATAAGTGAATTTGTGACATCCAGTTCCCTCAGTAACTTCTTGACATCATCTACAATGAAGTAAATACAAATATGAAGTCTTTTGTTTGGCAATGTTGGCTGAGTAGAGAAACAGAATCTGCTCCAAGCAAAATGTACTTGTGGTTACTCCCTGAGTGACAAAAAGATCTGACTGGGAAAGACACACAACGGAAGTTAGAGCAAGATCATAACGGGCCCAGAAAAAACAGAAGAGGCTTTCAAGTAGCAGATTACATTCTTTGACATTCAATACATATGAAGTTCCTCTATATTTCATTGAAACTTTATTCAAAATACTTGCATCTAGCAGGTTCTGATTAAATATTGTAAGATTTTAGTTGCCAAAGAAGTCATACCCCAATAGTTAAAATTATTTGTGGTTAAAATTATCAGATTAAAAGCAATCCTTCTGTTATTTAGTTTTCAAGTCATCACTTCACAGTTTTATGGTAACGCCAACCCACACAGCAAATGGAAAACATGAATTACACAGCTCTTACTAAAATCACAGTAAAGACTTTCAGATTGCATTTTTATTGTTGTCAATGGCAAACTGGCAGAACCTCAACCCCTGGAGAGAAAAATCAAATAATATTCTTTGGGACAGACTTCATGTGATCCTACAGGGCTGTGTTGTTATTATCAACATATTCAACACGTTGAAATGTAAGAAAAAAAGGTATGAGTTTAATTTACTTTTAAATAAAAAACCAATCAAGCTGTGAATATAAATGGGAGATCTTTGTTCATTCAAATCTATGTTTGTGCAGCAGCATTGACTATAGGCTAATGCCAAATTAAAAATAACCTAAGAGGGTAAGGTCCAGTGCAGAATGACAAGCAGGTAGCAGTTGAGGAAAAGACTTAGAGAGTGGTTGGGATATCCTCATGGAAGACAACTAGGTAAAACATTCACCAAATTAAGACCTGTTTAATTACATTAATAAGACAGAAGTCTATAAAGCACTATAAAAATAACAGCCACTGAAACTCAACCTTACATCACTTACTCTTTATTCTGGGCCATTAATATAGGATTTTTTCACATGATCAACCTCTTGTTTTGATGACCACACACTGAAAAATAGTAAAAAATTGAGACTCTTACGATTAGAAGCCATGATGCCAAATACCATGACAGCATTTCTGCGTACAATTCGATCTTCATGTGAGAGGAGTTTATACAGATGTTCCAATGCTCCAAGACCAAGAAGTGTCAGTTTGTTTTCATCACCTGAAAAGGAATTGGGTTAAAAGCCCAAGAAAAATTCCAGCAACCTCACAGTTCTAATGTATCAAGGTAAAACTGCTACCAATCTTCTATTGGACAGTGGACTCAAAGAACAGAGGCCTGACAGGTCCTTTGGAGATCATCTAATTTATACCCCAAATACATAGGTGTCAAATAGTTTCAAGGATTAATAGTATCTAAGATTAATTACATTTTTAAAGTAAAGGATGCTTCTGTCTATTGGACACTCCACTCATTTGTTGGAGACTGCAGTGGAAGTAGAAAGGAAAGCTTTCTACTTAGCAAAGTATAGGTGAACACCATCAGCTGAATGCGTTTTATTTTCCTCTTTTCTTGCCTCCCAATTTTATCTTCCTCAAAATAACAGTTCATTAATTCTGTGGATCTTTGCTATCCCTCAAGGGAAGCAACTACCAGGATTTGTATAATTAATTCCTACCTGAGATTTCTACCACCTGAGAATGAAGTGCTTTGTAGCTCAATAGGTGCTGGACATGCAAAGAACAGAGGAGTTTAGTGTGATTACAGCCTTCTGTTCCTGCTCACACAAAACACACACAAACTCCAAGAAACAAAATCCCAATCCTACTCCTATTTTCAGTTCCCACAACAGCTTTATAATTCATTTTCTAATGAACCATGCCTGCGCTTCCTGGCTACAAGTGAGCATGTGAGCAATGTGAGAGGAAATGAGGTCTATGCTCATTCTCAGGACAAGACATGATTAAAATGGAGGAAGTATTTTTAATTAGGGATGGGACTTAATTTACTAGCAACTAGTCCAAAAAAACAGATTAACTGAAATCAACTCCTTCTCTTGCGCTACACCGCAACGTTACAGTCTAGTCTTCTGGAAGATTGCAGGAATATCTACATTAATAATTTAAAGGATTATTATTTTAGTATAAACATAAAAGACATAAACATCTACCCTCTTGCAGCATGACATATTTTACAGTGGACAAGAGGGAAGAAGCCAGCAAGAGTTTATGGTTTATAGCTGCCTCCCAACAGTCCACATTCTCTCTTCACATACTCAGAATTTGATCTCATGCCCTCAGCCAAGCTTGCCATCTTGAGCAGAACCTAAACATCTTTCAGAACCTAGTGACCCCTAGCCAACTGTCAAAGGCTTCAGCTCTTCTCTCACAACTCCAGCAGTGTTGCTAATTTACATCAGTACAATAATCAGCATATAAATACATAATTTTAAAATAAAACAGAAATTAAATTGAAATTAAAATTTAACCAGATTCATCAGAGCAAGAATACTACCAGTGTATACCAATTTGAGAGACTAATATCAAATAACATGGAATAAGTAGGAGACAACTTAGGAAATTACATGCTACATAAATTTGAGCCTCTGTTATACAGTTGTTTGTCTCCTGAGTACCTTGAACACGACATTTAGCTATAGATTATACAGGGACCTCTGGAAGATTTGGAATCTTGGAAACTTGTTAGATTGCCAACTCATACAGAAATAAGCTTGATAAAGGAGGCTGAGCAGTCTCCAATGAATCACCTGCACAGAAATACTGATGCAACAACTTTGTGTAAAAATAACAGAAAAAAGCTAAGAAGTTCTTTTCATTGAAAACTGAAGCTTAAAATAACTACACTGGCACAGAAGTTTCCAACTGTAACATACAAAAGAGAATTCTTTCGCAACTGCAGATCTGCTGCTCATAAAAAAGATACCTATATTATAAGCAAGCTCTATTAAACAGTGAATATAAAATTCTCAAACAAAATGATAAAAGTTTCCTTCATGCAAACTGCAAGACTTCTTTATTACTGCGAGTACAGGTTGGATAGATATTTCAGAAAACCCCCAAAACTTCAACAGACACCTTTGAGAAGAAAGTAAGATTTCAATGCTAGGAAACTAAAGAATTGTGAACTACTATCAAAATCTAAGCAGTGCAAAACAAAGCTCATTGCAGAAAGACTAACCTTTAGATGCATATTTATACAGAGCATCACATGCTTTGGCCAAAACATCGTTTTCAGGAGAACTAAGCATTAGCACAACCGTTGCTGGTGCTTTGCTTTCAATCAATAAAGGATCAAACTACAAACGAAAAACAAAACAAAACAAAAAACGGGAAAGAAAAGTTTGATTTATACTGAGTTTTCCTTTGTGATGCATTAGACTCCCACATTTCATTAAAAATAAAATAAAATCTTGCTTGATATCTACACTGAATTAGAAATATTAATGAGGTGCTGTTTACTTGGGAAAATCCAATTTTTTTAATAACAATTGGAGACATTGCTGAAAAATAAGAAAGAAAAATTGACTTCCAAATAAATACAATCATGATTTCATTGCATATGAAGATTTTGGGAAAATCTTGATGCTTCCCTGCAAATCTAGAAAGTTTTGAAGATAACAAACGATGTAATTGTTACACGTGTAAGAGCATTCTGAGGCTTCAGAAACAGGCATGAGACGTTTCTTTGGAGCAGCTGTACACAGAGCCCGTGAACTCAGGCGGTGTACAAGGAAGAGGATTTGGTTACTCTGTGGCAATATCACTTTGTGGTTGCTTAAAAAATAAAAGAACACTTTCTGTGCCTTTGTCAACTCAGTTCACCAGCTCACCATGATCCTGTACTAGATGAAGTATTTCCAAGATATAATTCCTGCTCACCCAGCTAGAAATGATACAAAGGTTTCACTTCCATTTCTGAGCTCTTTCATGCAGAAAGAAATCTTCCAACAAATCAGACAGTTTTCACCCTCTTAATAGACTCCTTAGGACTAACATCACTTGAGCAAGGGAATCTTCTAAAAAAGCCTTTTGTTTCTTAAGAAGACTCAAGGAATTCTGAAAATTCTACTCATTAAAAAGTTTTAAGCTTCCTTGGATTTAAAGTAATTAACTAGTATGGGAAAACTGTCTTCTATCCTTACACTTCAGGCCTATACAGTATCTGTGTTCCATATAGAAACTACTAGACACTGGAGTCATACAGTTTATCAAAAACAATGCATTTATCTCTAAAATAGACCAGATTATAAGACAGCAATACAAATTAATTAAAAATATTATTACAATAAATATACATATACATTTACAAATGTCAATTATTTGTTTTACTTCATTAAAAAAACTTCTAATACCTACATCAGGGGCACATTTTGCTGAACAGATATGAAGATACATACAAATTGTCAATTTGTCAGTTGTCAAGCAAGGAAATTATGGGGAGCAAATCTTAAAAGATATATAAGTGTGCTAGAATAAAAATGAACACAGAGAAGCGTTTTTTCTTCTCCCGTCTCTGACTTGCTCAAAAATAAGGCAAAATATGATACTAGCACCAAGACTTCTAATTCATGTTTTTGAAAGGTTTTTAAATCTAGGTAATTTCAACACCTTCCATGAGGCAGACACACCGTTTAGCAGGCAGCAAGCTCAACATACAAGTTTCATTAAGAGGTGGCCTGCCGAATGTGCTTTACTGGTCTACCTAGCTCCAATCAAGTATGAAAATCTGAAGACACTGTCCAATTTCATGTTTGCTGTGACAAGCTGGAGGCATGGGCCAAGTCATGGAACAAAGCACCTTTCTGAAAAAAAATATAATCAGCTTACTGTACCATAAGTCATTTTGCCTAATAATGACTCCGCAACAGGAATTAAATAAAATAATAGCACAGTGGTGCAAGTTACATCTTAACGATGGGCCTAAAATGATGGAATTATTTATGGGAATTTTCTTTTTGGATAGTAAGGAGGCAAAAAAAATCAGCTTATCACAGCTCATTCTACCATGGGAGAATTTAGAGGTGACTGAAAGTCCCTTTAGCCTCCTTCATACTTCTCTATTTCTGCACATTTGGGTCTCTGCATGGACAGAACATGATCCTCCAGGTAAGTACTGTTATTTAAACACAGATATATCTGCTAAGTCTGGTCAAATACTTGGTGATGGGATAAAACTCCAAGTTTTAGAAAAGGCTGTTAGTTCTTCAGAGAAAAATAAACACCAATACTGATCTCAGATGAAGTTCAGTAAGAAATGACAGATGAAATAAAGAGTTTTAAATCTCAGTTATTTATACATTAATCTAATACCAAAGTCACAATTGCATTGCTCCATTTGCACTGTTTCTCATGTTTACAAGTAATTGTATAAATCACAACTCAATGAAAATTCCTAGGATTTAATGACAGGTTGGCATACAAGCACAGTGAAATTAATCTAATCTCTACCCATTTGATTAGACATTAGATTTGCTATTACTGTCTGAAATATTCAATAGGCACTTTCCTATTAAAAGCACTTTTGTGCTGAAAACCCAGTAAAAATAGCCACTGAAATCAATGTATGCTTAAGAAATCAGAGGCCTGAGCAGGTGAGCAATTGAGGAAGAATTTCTTTACTGTGTGGTGACTGTGCACTGGGACAGGTTGCCCAGAGAGGGTGTGGAGTCTCTCTTGCTGGAGATATCCAAGAACCATCTGGATGCAATCCTGTGCCACGTGCCCTAGGATGGCCCTGCTTGAGCAGGGAGGCTGGACCAGACCTACTGTGGTCCCTTCCAACCTTAACCATTCTGTGATTCTGTAATTTGCAGGGAAGTAGCTTTGTTCCTCAAACTATCACAGAACTGGTTATGACTTCTCCGTATCATAATGCCAGCATAGCTAGTGTTGCACCTTTTTTTTTTTTTTCTGTCCAAGCCTTGCATCTAAATCTTCATACATCATTGCAGACTCTTCCTGTAATGGCACATACAGGACATAATGTGCTAGAATAATACACCTGAAGTTACAAACAACCAAATTAAACACAGAAATTTAACTAATTTATAAGCAATTAGTTTGTATTACGAAATTGCATTTCCAGCATTTCCAGCATTCAGTTTGTATTACGAAAAAAGCAAGTAAAATCAAAAAGAAAGTTATAACTCAAATGCTTCTACGTGTCTTTGATCTTGACTTTTGCATACATTTGACTTCAAAGCCATTAGAAACTGAAGAGTATTTGGGGTTTAGTTTTGATTTGGGGTTTTTGTTTTAGTTTTGATTTTTTGGGGTTTTTTTGTTTGGTTGGTTTTCTTTGGGGTTTTTTGGTTGGTTGTTGTTGTTGGGGGGGGAGAGGGTTGTTTGGGGTTTTTTTGCTTCCATCAACTTAATTTAGTTGCAATTGAATGTAATACAAAATACGTTTCCAGTCAGACCAAAGACCCACCTAGCCCAGCATCCTGTCTCTGACAAAGGCCAGGTAAGAAGTGTGGGCAAGCAGACTATTAAATTTTACTTACGTTCCCTCTCAGATACCAGCATTCTGCAACCTAGAGAACTGGAGAGCCTAGTGATTTTATCTCTGTGTTCAAAAAGTCCAAGAAAAATATGGTACATAGTTTTTGAAGCCATCTGTATTTTGACACCCTTAATATTCTGAGACACGAGTATCCGAGTTAAAGAGTCATAAAATAACTGTGCCTCTTCTATGTTTTAAAAATACCACCTGACAATTTTATTTATCCTCCACAGTTCATTTTATAAGAATAGAGCTTGTTCACTATAAGAAAAAGTGAAATAAATTCCACCCATTTGCCTTCCCTGTATATTCATAATTTCCTAAGTTCCTATGATACTCCTCTTCACAGTGATTCCTTCTGGGAATGAAGAAACCTATTCCCTTTGATCTTTCCTAAAACAGAAGCCACTCTGTCTGTTCTTGGTGTCTTTCTTAGTTCATTCTTAGTTCATTCTGTTGTCTTTCTATAGTTCAGCTGTATCTTTTTGAGATGGAAACACCAGAACTGTTAATGGCATTCATGTGCATGTATAATGCATTTGCTAGCAACATGATGTTTTGTCTTTTATTTCTGGAATTTGAAATTTTGCACTTATTCACTTTTTCCTATTTAGGAACTGGATGCCATTTTCCGGAAAATAACCACATTAATTCTGATACACTGGATGACACAGTTGCAGAATAAAACCTCATGACTGGCAACTTCTCTCCATTAAGAAATCTGAACAATAACTTGTTTTCTCACCTTTGCTTCCTATTCTATAACCAGACATTTTTGCTAGGAGAGGAATTCCTTTTTACCTGTTCATGTTTATGTGAGTGAAAAGCCTGGTCTGAAAACCTTTGAAAAAGCTAAGTAACTGTATCAATCAGAACGCCATTATCTACTTGCTCACTGACTCCTCCAAAGAACTCAAATAGATTTCATAGCTCAAACTTGCCCCTACACAAGCACTATTGATTCTTCCCCATTACTATCATATTTACCCATGGGTTTGGTTTTGGTTTTTTCCCTGAACTATTTCTACCAATTAACACAGCACAGAAGATAAACTTCCTGTAATTATTGCTGTATTTCCTTTTGAAAATGAAATTTTCTACCTTCTATTCTTCTAGTACCACATTCTCAGATCTTGGCAATTTTTTTCACTTAGCACAAGACCTGGGTAAATACTATTTATTCCTACTTGGGCAATTTTATCACACTTACTTTAGTGATTACCACATTGCTTTGTCTTTTGACACAAAAATAAGTCACTTTGCTATTCTTTCATGACTGCAATCACCTAATAGTGTCCCTTTAAGAAGCTTCTTGCATCTAGTCAATTTGAAAAAGCTTTACTGCTAGTTTTTGTATCTTTGCTAGTTCCCTTCCAAAATATTTTGATGCAGGGTGACATTAATTACGTAGTGCTTTTACTTCATATTTGGGAGTGAAAGCATTTTTTTGTTTTCCCATTTGGATGAAAATCCCACCTTTCGAAGGACGTATTTATTTGCTATTATTCTACTGTTTAATCATGCTGGGTTGGTTTTTTTTCATCCCTTAAATTTGATTTAAGGTCAGTTTTAACCTTGCACCTCTCATAGAATCTTCAGAAACACTACTGATACCTTTGATATTCTTAATCCCTTTACCTAGAAAAACAGAGTTAGTAGATACCTGGACATGCTAATTGTTTCAGTTCTGTGATTGTCTGATCTCCTGTACTAACAATAAAACCCAAGATATTCCACTGAATCACAAATAGTTGATATTAGAAGGCACCTCCAAAGATGATCTGGTCCAAGCGCCCTGTTCAGAGCAGAAGGAGCTAGAGCTCGGGGCTAGTGCACAGTCTGATTTTGGTTATCTCCAAGGATGGAAACTCCACAAGCTCTCTGGACAACCTATGCCATGCTCCATCATTGTTACGGTTAAAAGAGGATTTATTTGTTATACTTAAATGGAAACCTCCTGCATTTCCATTTGCGCCTACTGCCTCTCATCTTTTCACTGGGCACCACTGAGAAGAGCCTGGCCTCATTTCTTTGCTTCTTCCCATCAGCAATTTTTACACTGACAAGACCCCTCCAAGCCTTCTCCTAAGACTGAGCAGTCCCAGCTGCCAGTCTATCCTCCCATGATAAATGCTCCAAGACATTATTCCAGTAAGGCCTTGTCCCTCTTGTACCAGAGAACCCAGAACAGGACACAGCACTCCAGGTGTGGTCTCACTCACCAACGCTGAATGAAAGACAAGAGTCCCCTCTCTCAAGTTGCTGGCAACACTCTGCCTAATGCCCAGGGTTTTGTTAGCTTCCTTTGTCCCAAGTTCATATTGCTGGTGCACGTCCACCAGAATCACCAGGTTCTTTCCTGTAAAGCTGCTTTCCAGCTGGTCATCATCCAGTCTGTACCGGATATTCTTCCCCCAGGTGCAGGACTTCACCATTTCCCTTTACTGAACTTAATTAAATTCCCAATTTCCTATTTCTCTAGTTTGTTGAGGTCCCCCTGAATGACTGCACAACCATCTGGTCTGTCAATCACTCCTCTCAATTTCGTATCTTCTGCAAACTTGCTGGGCGTGCACTCTGTCCCATCATTCAGGTCACTAATGAAGAGGTTAAACAGTATCTGCCCCACGATCAGCCCCTGGAGCACAACACTAGTGCCTGACCTCTGACAGGATTTCATACTGCTGATCACAACCCTCTGAGTCTGTCAGTTCAGCTACTTTTCAGTTCATTTACACTGTCTATTTATCTTGTCTGTACTTCACCAGTTTACCTACCATGATGTTACAAGAGACAGTATTTAAAGCCTCACTAAAGTCAAGTCAAATTAATATTTAGGCATTAATCAAAAGAAGGTGTTTATGTGGAGACAACTTCAGGAGCTAACTGTGCCAATTCATACATTCCACCTTTTAACATCAGTCCTGTGAATGCAGCCATTTTCAAAAATACTCAAGTATCTATAGCTTTCTTTAAGTGATAACACTTCAGTATTTTCTCTAGGGATAATCTTAGGCTCCCCTTTCAATGTCCATGACCTAGCTGATGATCAAATAATCGTGTTGTCTAGACCAAACCTAATGTAGATATCATGTGAAAAGTTCCTGTCAATCTATGTCAAAGCTAGCATATTTTATCTGCCTGAATTACTGTCTTAGGTCATTCATATAGAGATAGAGGCTCAAAGAAATGTTTTTCCTGTTGGAGACCAGTTCTCTGAACAGAGAATAGTAAAAGACAAATTATGAAAGGCAGTGAAAAGAGAGTCCTCAGGAATACTTTCTGAAGCATATAAGCAGTGGCTAGGCTAAGAGATGTGTTTCCCACCTGTTCCTAGAAATCTATAAAAAATTAGTGGTCATCTGCAGTACCATATATTCTCAGAGCATTCCACATGCACAAAGGCCCTCTTTTATAAGCCCGTCTACATTATCTCACGGCTTCTTTTCTTGGACTTGACATTTTCATAAACAGATTATCAATCACAAGATAACAGCTAATACATCTTTTATTTTGTCTGCATCTCATTTCCTGCCATCTGAAATACCCAGGTGAAATTTAAAGTTTTCAGATTTGATTTCACACAATCATTATTAACAAAATTCTCATCATGGTAAGGTTTTCTTCATTAATAGTTACCATGATCTATTTTCATGTTTAATACTGGCTTGATATGCAACATTCAGGATTTCTTTCTCCTGCTAGGACTGTCAGAATAGGTATGCTAGCCTGAAGTACGATAAAGGTAAAAACTAAGCCAAAAGCTGTAGATGCCATCTGGAATTCACTCTTTCTAATTCATTTCTTTTTGACAGTTTTACTGACTTTTTCTGTGTATTCACAGGTTATTGCAGTACGTAGTAGACTGTACCAAACTTTTCTCTAGAAAATCTAATTGTATCTTTTGGATACAAATATTGTGGTGCTGCATCTTACTGATTTTCTAGCTATTTACTGAAAAAGTCAACTTTCATTACTTCAGATCATCTGTATGACTTATATGTGTCGTCATGCCTTTCAAACCTTTTCTCAGACTGCAAAGACACTTAGTTTTAATTCTTCAGGCCTGTTTTAATTAGACTTACCCACATACACCTTCTTTGTGACTCCTGGGTTTCTAGGTTATTTTATACAGATCTAAGTTATGTTGAGGTTTTATGTAATTTCCTTTCATAAGGACTTATTACTGATTGAAGGTTATGAATTACATTTGTAATATTCACCCTTCCACAGAACAGCTGGGTTAACCTGAAGTCAACTGCTATGTCTCAGTGACATCTTGGCTATTGGATATTACTGTCTTAGTCAAAACTAGCTATGCTTTTTGACATTGAAATTGCAATGTAGTTTTTGCTGACTAACTTTTCAGTGACCTTTGGAAAAGCTCTTGCAGTACTAAAACTCTTTACATGTAAATCCATTGGTTTTTTTAAAACTGTGTACTGAATTTGCATTTAGTGGGACTCACTGAGGGAGTGGGACTCCCTCTGTGGGACTCGTTGAGGTCCCCATTTTCATTAGTTTGGTTGTTATCGGACACAGAATTTATACTGTACTCTTTTCAGTGTTTCTGTATTTTGTCTATTTCTTTCTGAATAAAACAATTAAAATTTAAAAAATAGTTATATTTTGAACAATTATCTTTTTGGGGGTCTCTTCATACCTTGTGAATTTATAGAAACTCCGGAAAAGTGTGGTAGTGTCAGACCCTTAACCTCTACCTTTTGAAAAAAAAGTCCCACTATCACCATTATTATATATTTGGCTTCAGCTCTTGTACTTTTCACTGTACTTCCAATGACAGCAGAAAAACCTAAACTGCCTCTTAAGACAGTATACATTTGCAAAAGAGCCAGAGTATGTAGTATCATTCAAAATATTTGTCAAATTTTGTATTCAGTAAAAAGCTCTGCAGATCCATTTAGGCTTTTAACTCTTTCATCCTTAAAGAAAGAGAATGTCTTCACAGTTGAAAAGACAGACAGATTTCAGGTCGCTCTTCTCCTTTCTCCTTTGATTTTCACAAAGAGAAAGCTAACAGTGTTCTTCAAATAAAAAGAAGCCTGGATTGTTTCATACATAACTGTTTGCAATGCCTGCCAAAGACAACAATCTCTACAAAGAACTACACATGCCCAGTCACTCTGGTTTGTATGCTGTCCAAGAAAAGCAGAAACAGTCATCTTTAAAAGCCATTTTTAGAATAATGTGGGTAAGCTAGGAGAATAAGGAACTATGTAAGGATGGTAGAGCTGGGCCTGTAATTGTGTAATGTTTATTTTATAGCACATAGCAGTTTATAAACTTACCACATCCTTAGGTGGAGTCTCTGCTTCCTTCTTTGCTTTTCTACCCATTCTAAAAACAAACAAACAAACAAAAAAATAAAAGCAGACAAACAAACTCCCTTCTGTGTTTTAGGAACCAGTTTACCAGTGATTTAGGAAAGCTTGTAAGACAGACTTCTTTATTCATTTGACCCACCTAATCAGTCTGAAGATTTCTTTGACACACTAATTTCTATACAGAAAGTAGTCCCTCTTTCTAACATTTGTACACATGTGGTAAAATACATCTGTCAACAACATACATAGCTAAAAAGGTCTGAGACATCACAGGCTCAGCTTGCAATGTGGTACAAATACATAGAACATCCCTTTCAGTAAATAAGCTTTATCTGCATCTATAAATCATATATGAACTCCAAAGTCCTTTAAGGGTATTTCCCCATGTTTGTCTATACATTCTATGTTGGCAAACATTCCATACAACTGCAGAATGTACAAATAAGTTCTACCTTGAAAACATGGTTCAAATACAATTTGAATTATCTTTTCATTTTTCACAGGAGATAAAAATCAGGTCTGCAGGTATTAAGAAACAGTTGTGCACAGTATAAATTTCACTGATTTTAAAAAGTTACATTTATCATTTATTTACACAAAGTCCAGCTTGTTTGCTTTTTTTTTTCCTCTTGTATTAGCACATGTGCACATAACCAAGAAGACCTTCTCAGCTGCACCTGATAGCAGCTTCTGAAGCATATGGATGTAATACCTCATGTGGACCTAATTTCATGTGGCTTGCAAAACTTCAGCAGAGTCTTCCAGTTAAGGTACAGGCAAAAGAAAAGGGCAACATGAGCCACAAGCACTAGCTATGCATAGAATATAACCCAAGTTATGCCACACCGAAGTTTGTTTTAACACTGTGTAAAAGTGAAACGTGCACTGTTAGTACCCCTTGTTAACTCCTCGGTTAGTTCTCAAAGGGAGACCACACATTCACCCTCAGCCAGGGTTTACTGAGAGCCTCCCTCTGGTATAAGAGATTATTTTCTAGTGCAACATGAGTTGTAGCCTGGCTGGTTACAAAAGTCAAGGCTATTGTTTGTTGTGTTCAAAAACAATCTGGAGCTCTTCTTGAATTTTCCAGATACTGTTCCTCTACCAGCCTCTACAAATGAATTGTAACACATCACTAATGAGAGCAGTTGATAAGCACATCCTAAAAACAGATCTGAAATTCAAAACTTCATAGGCAGGTCACTAATTACAGTTTTGAGAGGAAGATCCATACAACCAAAGATTTTTCAGCTCCAATCTGCTTTACCCTTGTGCATCTGTACATACACACATATGAACCACACACACGCAAATTCAGTGTCTCAGAAAGCACAGCTTTGGCCAGAGACAAATTCACTTCTGTAAGGAAAAGCATAAGGACAAATTACTGACAGTATATTCAACAAGTGTGATGGACACACTACCTTCTGATTTATGCAGTCACTGTAGAAAGTAAGAATCATGCACACATACAAGAATCAGATTTAGACAGACATTCAGGAAATCTGGGTTATTTAGGCTGTGCTAAATCCTGGTATGGAGATATGGACACTTACTTAGAATCATTCAGTTCAGCTCAATTCATTTCAGATATAAATTAAGCTGCAGTCATAAAAGGCAATTTTAATTCTGAGTGAGTTTAATTAAGTTTAAACCAAATAATTTTAAAAGTTAATTGACGTAAAATTATTTATAATGTTATATAATTAATGTTCTCGGATTCAAATTATATATATTTCAAGACCAAGAATAACTAAGGCTTTTAATGGCAAATATTTCTTCACTCTGTATAAATGCATCCAACTTCTGAGCATATTTTTAAGAAACTTTTCATATTTCTAAATGTTCAGAAATATTTGGTTACTTAAAAAAATTCATTAAAAAAGCAGTGTAATCTGAAGCAACAAGCAGAGAGAACAGGACAATTACTTTACTGTGGATTATGCCCCTCAGTCTGTGTCTTTGCTGCAGTTACTAGTCTAGATTTCAATGTATTCTGCCATCAAATGTTGGCGTGAGCTTTGTTTCCAAAAAGTTCTCTGTATTCAGTGGTCATTCTCTGACTTGAGGGAATGATGGACATGGAATTCTTTGGCTTATTGATAATTAAAAATGTGTTTTCTGCATTGAACTGTAATTATCACAGATAGTCAATGTACAGGTATTGAAAGCCTACTGACCCATAAAAGAGCTTCTTTATTCAAATCCCTTTCTCTCCAAGATAACTGCATGTTGTCTTTTTCACAGTAGATTTTACAGTATGCCTATCTTTGATTCTCAGTTTACCAATCTAAATATTTAGAATTTGGAAAACAATTGTAGTAGGGCTTAAATTTTTATATCTATCAAATGCTGGCTTAACGTCACCTGAAAAACTTATTTTAAAAATGAAAACTATTCACTAGTAATTCCATGTAATTTAATTAATTAATTCCTGGAGAAATTGGCTGCTCATGGCTTGCATGGGTTAAGACTTTGCCTGGAGGAGACTCAGAGGGACCTTACTGCTCTCTGCAACTGCCTGAAAGGAGGGTGTGCCAAGGTGGGGGTTGGTCTCTTCTTCCACATAACATGCAACACAGCAAGAGGAAATGGCCTCAGGTTGTGCCAGGGGTGGTTTAGATTGGATATTAGGAAATATTTCTTCATCAAAAGGGTTGTCAAGCATTGGAACAGGCTGCCCAGGGAAGTGCTTGAGCCACCAGTCCTGGAGGTATTTAAGACGTGGTGCTTAGGAACATGCCTTAGTGATGGGCTTGGCAGTGTTAGGTTAACTTGTTGATCTTAAAGTTCTTTTCCAAACTAAACGATTCTATGTTTCTAAATCTTAAAGACAAAACAATATTCTCGTTTGAGTAATATCCTCTACTTCACGTCCTGCACATTTCTAGAATCATAGGAGCATGCCTTTCCTACATATGTTTTTTGAGATTAAAGGGTCGATTGTTTTAAATCATGTAGAGCTAGAGGTAATAAAGTACTTTGACCTAACAGATGTAGCCAATACATAGCCAAGCAATCTATGAAGTTATCATTCTATGCTACTTCCTGTCCTTCACCTGGAATTTATTGCCTCAGTGGCAGACAAACCAGCCCGCTTTACTTTCCTCCGACCCAGTTTTAGTGCAGTGGTGCAATCAGGTGTTGTCTCTCAAGCAGCAGGACAGTCATTATGTCTAACTAAATCCTCATTCCAAAACCACAATCCCCAAAGCTCTCCCTCAGCTCTGGCTATTCTTAGTGCCTTAGCTCAGTAGGCACTTCCCTGTTTCGCTCTGAACTTCATTAGGACCTCCAGCTTTCCCACAGGACCAAAACCACTCCAGTGTGAGCATCCTAAGTTAAACCCATATCCGGAATCTATGAGTAGTGTCCATTAAACTAAATTAAGCATCAGCACTAAAGTTAATCACTCTGCTTGATAATTGATGGAGATCTAGCCAACATATTCAATAGCTCTTAAGGCAGACTCATCCTAAAGGAAGTATCTAAAATGGAATAGCACCTTAAAAATAACTACTTTTTCCTTGGACCAAAACCAGAATCTAGAGTTGTTAGCTCATGTATTTACATTTACATTGACATCTAAGTTTGTGAGCTAAGATTATCACCCCATTTCTCCACATGAATCCACATGCCAGGCTAGGTCTGGCAGACACTATCATAGCACACTAAACATTAGCAGAACCAGGCATACAACAAAACACAGCCACCTAGTCTTTTCTGAAATGGCTGCAGGAACAGGCACATCTCCAGTAAAATCTCTAAGACCAGAATATTGTGCCTGTAAGTGGAAAATTATTTTGAGGAAGGTCACAAATGTGGATTTTTTGGTTCAAAGTGGAACTCTCTAACTTCTTGACTATTTTATCAGGAACTGGCATCTCTGCCATGTCAAGTAAAATATGGAAAATTTATTTTGTTTTTGAAAGAGTTGCAGCAGATGCCTGCTTAGAGGAGCAGATTCCAAGTACTAGATCATAAGATAATGATGGCCCTGATCCCTGTAGTTATTTATTTTTACTGTCATGCTTTAATAGTTGCTTTTCTCAGTGTGAATAGTTTCTTAGATTGCAAATCTGAGATACCCACTTATTTCTAGCCACCACACTTTAAAAAAAAAACAAAAAAACCACGCAATGATGGCTTAAAGTGAGCTTTAACAAAATCATACTTTGAAATACATGGGAAGTCTTCTGATTGCTTTTCTGTTTGAAATACTGAAGTCTTACAAATACTTCCTTTACACTATTAGAGTCCTGTTGAATACACTTAAAGAACATAATAGTTCCTGGTTTTAAATCAGACAATGCATTTAGAAAACACTACCCATTCCATTTGCTTCTTCTGTTTTCTAAAGCTTTAAATAACAGATGCAATAACCTAGGACCCTGCACATACTGCAAGAGCTGAAACAAAGAACAGGAATAAGTCAAAGGCGCAGCCAGCTGTGGAACTTACCTCTTAGTCAAGGAACCAAAGGCCTCTTCTGAGAGCAATTACCCCTGTGGAAAAGCAGTGCAAAGAGAAGGGTTTAGAAATAGCTTCTGACCAGTTGTTTATTACATGATCCACTTGTCAAATTAACAGTCCAATGCTTTAAGGCAGTCTGAATCCGTGTTACTATAACCTAGCCACGATTTTCAGGTTCTTACTGAAAATGATGCACAAGTGAGATTCTTTTTGCCTTACAGGTGATAATTACATAAGGTCAATCTGGCTGAGCAAGTTTAAGTGAAGTCTGGCTGCTTATTTTTGTCTCACAGAAACTACTTTTTTCTTGTGGTAACAATGAAAATTGCCTATAAATCGGTCATTATCATTGATTATTTCAATTGATTTTTGTATGGACATTCTAGTACTGCTGCCTTCCAGTGCAATCAAAATATAATCATATCATCAGCAGACAATCTCACTCCTTTCTTGAGTCCATAAACCAGTATGTCCTCTGTATGCCAGCTTAAATATCCTCCTCATCGTTCTCAGAGAGCTTCGCCTTAATTAAGAGAACAATGTGGAACGGTCTTGAAACTCCTTTCTTTCTCCTGAATTCTTCTTTCACCTTTTTTTCTGCCCAACTCCTTAAATATGGATCAACAGGCTCCCCTTTCCCTGTGTTGTAATGACAGTGCAAGCATCAGCACACTATTAAAAAACTTGGCTTCATATAATAATAGAGTCAAAAAGAGACAGCAGGTCCAATTTAATATTCAGTTCCTGCAGATATGGATATATGTGCCACATGAAAATAATACATTATATGAGAGATCAATTAAGTCAAGGCCTTTGAATTTGCTCACTGTTTTATCTGTGTCCATGTGTGTATTTGTCAAAAGAATGATGAGGAAGTTCCACCTGAATATGAGGAAGAGCTTCTTTACTCTGCAGGTGACCAAGCACTGGGACAGATTGCCCAGAGAGAGTGTGGAATTTCCCTCCCTGGAGATATCCAAGAACCATCTGGATGCAATCCTGTGCAATGTGCTCTAGGATGGCCCTGCTTGAGCAGGGAGGTTGGACCAGATGACCACTGTGGCCCCTTCAACCTGATCCACTCTGTGATTCTGTGAATAAGAACAGTCTTCCACATGGCTGAGCAGTATCCAGCCTCCAGAATGACAACAGACAAATGTTTCTGATAAATGCGTGAAACTAATCCCAAAAGTCAGATTTCCTCCATCTGTTACAGGGCTTCTATTTCCCTAAAGTACCAAGGTTTAGATCTCCTAAAGTTTTTATGTTCTTCCTAACAATAGTAGCTATTTTTACTGTCCACATAAATGCCTAATCCTTTTACTCTTCATTCTTAGTCTGACATGCTACAGCACAGGTCCAATTGTCAAGTGTACTGTATAAGGAACTATTCCTTAGATTTAAAAATATGTAAATAGTTTAAATGTGTTATTCAATTCAACACAGTAACCCTTCGTTCTTGTATTACAACTTTAGTTAACAGATGCCATGACTTGATCTTTTTTACCTTCCTTTATAACTCACTGTACATTCTGATTTACCTCCTTTCTAAGCTGTCTTAATTATTTTTTTCCATATAGCTTTTCCAGACATGTATGTTTCCTGTCTCAGGGTCCCTCTGTGACTGTTAAACCTTTCTCAGATATGCCATACCTAACCAGAACTACCATAATCAATTCTAGAACACTACTGACTTATTCGAGTGACATTGTAACTTTCAGGGTATTTATTTTTACCCAGTTTCCTCAGTGAAGATTTTCATTATGTTATCCACATATGGTAAACAGTTCATTTTCTCAGTTGATCACAATTAATTTAGATTTACTACTGAAGAGTATATTGTTCCAAGTATTCCTGACAGTATAAATTACATTGCTTTCATCAACAATGAATTTTATTTGTCATGGTGTTACCAGTTCACCCAGCTGCAGAAGAGCTCTCAGAAGTTTCTACTAGTCTTCTTTAGTTGTAACAAAATTATTTTATCTCACCAGAAAATTTTTATTTCTCTACATTATTGCTCATTTCCAAATTATAATGAACATATTAAATAACATCAGAGCTAGGATCTATCCTTGGAGAATCCAAGCTGTGACAAGATGAATCGAGGAGATTTTTAGAAGTTATGTGTGTGATATCAAATGTCTGAGATGCATAGTGAAATCCCTCATCCCATGAGAAAGAAAAATTGACTTAAACTAAACCAAATGAGAGACAGTGGTTACACAACCATTATCTGAGCTATAATAGAAGGACACTTCCCATTCAGAAGGCAAAGACGGTCTGATTTAGGAAGAAGTACTAGTAAAAAATTAAAGACACTCCTAAGATTTTAGCCAGCTGTGAAAATCT
The DNA here is from genome assembly GCA_013397055.1 of Pachycephala philippinensis. NCBI lineage: Eukaryota > Metazoa > Chordata > Aves > Passeriformes > Pachycephala > Pachycephala philippinensis. The sequence goes on from VWZT01011146.1 coordinate 47,877, forward strand.
ACATGTCTTAAAATGAAGGCCTTCTCCTGGCTGTTTCACAGGGACATGGGGGGAAAGGGACATTCTGAATGAGTGGACTTGTCCCCCTCCCCATCACAGCCACGGCATCATGTTAATCCCACCTGTCACACCATATCTTAAAAACCTTAGTTTTTTTTTCCCACCTCTCTCATTAAAAAGTAGTTCCACAAGCCGATTGCTAAGAGCATCAGGGGCCTTTTTTTAATTTTTAATTTTCAGTCCACAGTTTACTATATATGTGTCATGTCTGAACATTTGTCAATTACTTTCTTTGCTGGCAAGTATGAAAATACTACTTAGAGTAACTATTTATACTATACAATATATATTTACTATATTCTATATATACTATATAGTATATTATATAAATTCCACATATATTTACATATACAGAATCAGAATACATTTAGAAATCATAGAATGGCTTGGTTGGAAGAACCTTTAAAGATTATCTCATTCCAACCCTGTTGCCATGGGAAAGGACAACTTGACCAGACCAGGTCGCTCAAAGCCCCATCCAACCTGGCCTTGAACACTNATGTACAAGCAAAAGAGCAAGAAGAGACATGGCCATATGTCACCATCTGGCTAACTAAAGTATAGTTGAAGAGTATGAAGTACTTTTCAGAAAATGAAGTTATTTTAAACAGTATAAATAGGTTCTGAAAAATGGCTGTGATGTGACATAATGAAGGCAACAGAAGAATTTCTGCCGTAAAGGGGACTTAACTTTAAAAAAAGACAGCAACCACAAAACACACACATACACACACACATACACACACACACACACACACACACACACACACACATACACACATGAATTTTAAGTAAAGAACTCCACAACAGAAGTTGAACACCAGGAAATGAGATAAACTCTAAGTTTAGCCCTTACTTTACCAAGACCCGGTAAGAATATAGGGATATGGAAACTGTTCTATTAATAATTTTCTCTTCAAAGAAATGTATTGACTGTTTCCTTTTCTGAATTTTTGCATTAGAAAGATCATCCTCATAAGTGTTTTTTAAGTCAACCTTTTGAAAACACGGATGACCTCTGCTGAACAGAGCATCCCAGATGAAACCTCTCCTGTCTGTACAAAATTGTACTCATACTTCTTTGTCAACAAGGGAAACGTCTCAGATGTGTTACTATCACGTTCATGATTTTTATGGTTATATCTGCAAGGGTAGCCCTATTGTTTAATTTTAACTGCTCATTTACCAGGCTTTATTATGCTAACAGTAAAAAAAAACAAATGAACAAGCAAAAAAATTTGTTGCAGTTTATTACAAATATGCAGGTAGCAGGTTTGCAAACATAAGCGGAGCAATGGATATATAAGCCCACGTTGGCATTCATTGTGTTAGAGGAATATTAGATAATCAGAAAACAGCAACATGATAAATAACACAAAAATTAAAGGAAATTAAAAAAGGAAATGTTGCTTCCATCAATAAATGTGAAAGTGATCTTGCCCACTGTGGGCAAATGAACAATAGAAAGCAGATGTCTTTACCTTGCATAAGTATCAGACTGTCTCATATAGATGATAATTTCAGATAATCAAAAAGATTTTAAAAGAGTTCTGTACTACAGAGGATGCTTCTCTACCAGATGACCTATATTTTGTTTTGAAATTCCCGTCTACAAAAGTCACAAAACCTTTGAAATATTAATAAATGAGGTGAGGTTTTCCCCCTAATAGCCTAATCACATGTTACTGTTCTTTCAGAGAAAACTTTTGTATCCAGTTGGTTTTTTTAATTCTCATCTCTGACTCATAGAATTTTAGATTTCATACCTTTCATGTTACTGTCACACAAAAATTCGACGTCTCACCAGAAGTGAACTGTTTTTTTCTTTTTCCATATCGTCTATCTAGATTTTTAAATAAAATTCTTTTTCCTCTACCATCTAAGTTTCCTTATGGCAGGTCCACTGCAGTTTCTTGCTTCCCAGTTCACATCTAAAAATACCGGGACAGTTATCCTCTGCTGAATGTGTCCACCCATGTCTTATCCTACCTTTGCTGACACCAATTAGTAAATTCCCAGTTTCTAGTACGAAATAGTGTCAGGAGCCCTTCAGTGCAGGATATTCTCTGTCTGGGTTTAAATTTTATTTATGTTCACGCTGATACTCTTCAGCTGTTATTAAACACCACAATTTTAATATAAATCTTGTAATTGTCACTGCTTTTCTTAAAGGGGTAGATGCCCTTATCATGCAGACAGTAAGTTTTTAATGGGTTTTTTGGTTGTCGTTGGAGGAAACTTCAATGTATGCCTTTAAAAATTCTAGAATCTTAGAATGATGGTTGGAAGGTGACCTTGAAGATCATCTAGTTCCAACCTCCCTGCCGCGGGCAGGGGACACTTCCAACTAGACCAGGTTTCTCAGAGCCCCATCCAAGCTGGCCTTGAACACCTCCAGGGATGGGGCACCCACAGCTTCCCTGGGCAACCTGGTCCAGTGCCTCACCAGCCTCACAGTAAAGAATTTTTTCCCAATATCTAAATAGGTCTAAACCTACTCTCGCTCAATTTGAACCCATTCCCCCTTGTCCTGTCACTAGATGCCTTTGTAAACAATCTTGCTCCATTCTTTCTGGTACCTGGAAGGATGCTACTAATAAGAAAAGAATTTAAAAAAAAAAAATCT
>VWZT01011146.1:50844-72538 GCA_013397055.1 Pachycephala philippinensis
CGTGACACATGCATATAATCCATTTCTTCACAGTTTACCCCGACTCCGAAGTGCCGGTGACACTGCTTGGAGGGAAAGTTTTAAGTCGTTAATGCTGATGGGCCCTGGGTAGTGGCGGAAAAAGGAATGAGTTATTTCTGCAGATTAAAGCAAAAGGCTACTTTCTCGCCCAAAGAAACCATTCCTGAAAATTAACAAACGTGTACAGTCTGTCTAAAAATTACAAGTTGCTATGTTCACACTTTCCTTTAGTGATTTTTCTCGATCCCGTTTCACTTTCTATTTTCAGGACATTCATGGGGGGGGGGGGGGGGGAGAAGGAGAAAAAANAGAAGAAGAAAAAAATGTTGAGGCCAACAGTTTTCAAGAGAAATGGATAAAACCTCTCCAGGAGGTAGAGCACGGCGCAGGCAAACCTCTGTCAGAGCCCGTGGGCAGAACATCAGCACGGAGGCACATCAGGGGCCCAAGGGCCGACCTCGTCTCTTCTCAGCTCTAGGCTGGTGATGGAGGAAGCTGTGCCGTGCCGAGAATCGTGCTGGTCTCAGAATAATAATTCATTCCAGTGTTCTCTTTTGCCAGCCAGGGCTATTTTGGAAGGAATCCGAAGTTGAATTCTGAAATCAAATAACATTTTCTACTTGAAATGCGGCATAATTGCTATCAGTAGCTGCAGAAGTAACAGAAAATAGGCAAATAACAATCATTTTGGAGTCTCAAAGTTAGGTAGTAATAGGTAAAGGAATTACAGCTGCTAACATCTCTCTCCTGTGATTCCTTTTAATCACAAACATCATTGCTTTCTCCCCAGATTTCTTACAATGTTACACTGCAAGTCTAAATTAGTTCTATTTTGATAAGCCATATCATTCTGTTGAGATCATGGCAGAAACATGTCCTGGCCTGACACTATGACACATATATACCATCATAACAGGGTCATTTTCAGCCATAGGCAAGCCACATGTGAAGGCATCTCATTCCACTTTTAACATCATAACTCCTATACAAAATTTATGGAGATTTATAGTCATCTTCCTTGGAAAACAACTGTGATGACAAGTCAAGAGCCATTTATACTGACTGGTACCTCTGGAGACAAAAGAAATCACGCTGAACTTTGTGACTGACTGACTGACTTTCCATAAAGCCTGGCCAGTGGATGTCTTCGGTTTACAATGGTTAGGGCAGTCTCACCCTGGCAGGAAAGGAAGCAAAAAACTTTTGGCAGAGGCAAGTCACCAGCTTCCCAAACTTCTTCATGGCCTTTTCTCTAAACAGAGTCAGGCACCACAGTGAGAGGTAGGTGCTATAAATGTAAGAGATGAATGTAAATAGTAAAGGCAAAAATTTGGTTTTAACTCTGTGCTGAGTGTGGCTGGGCTGAGGATACTTTTCTTCATAGCAGCTTGTATGTTGCCATGTTGTAGGTTTGTGACCAAAACAGTGTTGATAATGCTATTGCTAAGCAGTGCTTGCACAATGTCAAGGCCACCTCTGTTTCTCCCCCTGCCTTGCCAGGGGATAGGCTGGGGAAGGGCAGGAGTTTGGGAAGGGAACACAGCTGGGACAGCTGACCCCGACTGACCAAAGGGTTATTTTATGCCATATCACATCAGGCTCAGCAATAAAGCTGGAGGGTGGTCTTCCCAAGGTAGCTGTTTCTTGGGGACTGGCTGGGCACTTATCTGCTGGTGGAAGGTGCTAAGTGGTTGCCTTTGCAAACCTTTGAGGTTTTTAAAAACTTTTAAAAACTTCTTCTTCATTAATTAATGAGTCTTTATCTTGAGCCATTTGTTGTTTTCTCACTTCTCTTTTTCTAATTCTGTCCCACATCCTGCTATGGGTGTGGAGATAACACTGATCAAGCAGCCCACTGCTGCTTACTTGCTGCTTGGGATCTACTTATCCCAAACCTAACAATACCCATTACTGGGAAAGCTTGCCTTTTTCTTGTCATCAATAATGGTAGTTCTTATGGCTATTTCAAGCAAATTCTGGCCAACTGCTAGTTGGTTAGATATTTTCCTTATTTCATATGAATGATCACATAAAAGATACACGATGATGCAGAGTCCATGTGAAAGAAGAGGGACATGGTAATCAGCTGCATGTTCACCCTGTGTTTCAATACAGCCCAAAACAATGTGCTCAGCTGTCCTTGAAGACTAGAGTGTCTCCTACGGATAGGAAATGCACAAGTAGTCTCAAACTCATAGCCAGCACTTTTCACAAATTATGTGAAAAGTGTGAATCTGTTTTGTGAGACAGACAGGAGGGAAGATGGACAACAGCAGGTGACCAGGAGAAAGTTGAGCCTGCAGAGACAGAATAAAGACTTTGTGTTTTCACTTTGATCTGTGTTTGCCATGAGAAGTGGCAGTCAAGCACTGTGTGACAGACATATAATTGCAGCATTTTTACCTGTGTTTTGGCAAAATTATGCAAATATATCACGAAAAATATTTTTTAATTAATTTTGTGAAAATGTTCTGGAGGTGTCATTAAGTAGGAATGTAGTGTCATTAAGTAGGAAGTACTAATAAGGAAGCAAAGGGGGAGAACTAATGAGGAGAACAGGTACAAAATGTCATGAAAATTCACAACAGACAAATAGTCACAAATGACAGAATCCACAGAATCACAGAATATCCTGAGTTGGAGAGGATTCACAAGGATCACTGGCCCCAGCTCTTGGCCCTGCACAGGACAGCCCAAAGAATAACAGCATGGGCCTGAGAGCATTGTCCGAACACTTCTTGAACTCAATATTTTATTGAAATACAATTTATTCTAACACTAAACAAATATACAAACCAAAATAATATATATTGTATTAAAGATAGGAGATTATGGAATCAAAGGACTTTCTAGAGACTCAATATCTAATACAGTGAAAAAGGACTTAATTAACTACAAGAACTTCATTAACTACACATTTTAATGAAATTTCATGACTAAACTTTTGATAAAGCCACTATAGAATTTGTGTGCTGTCCTATGAAGGGACAGGGCCAATCAGTTTGATTAATTTAAAGCTTTGGAAAAAAAATCAAGTATGTGTTAGAAACATGTTTGAAAGAATATTGGGGAGCAACATTTTAAAACATTTAAAATACTTAATTTCAAAAGGGATTTAAATGAATAAGCTACTGCCAAATCAAAGTACTTGTTGAATTTAAGTGTTGGAAATTTGCATGTTGAAGTGTTTGAAATTATCTTTCTGCTTTTACTGGAAGTGCCACTGGGGGAGTCATTTCTCATTTCCTGAAACATCAGAAGTAGAATTACTATTTGCTGGATTGCTTGTATGAAATTATTCTTTTTTTCCATTAAAAAAAATATCAGTCATAATTTATGCTTTAAGAAATACCTGATGACATACAGTACAAACAGTCTTGTCATATAACTTGTTTTATATCAGTCTCAAAAGACTCTTAAAAGGAACTTTCCTTTTCTGACAAGAAGCAGCTGGCTTAAGGAGTGATGAATTTACAACACATCATCTTGGCATTTCAGTTTTCTGTATTACTTCACACATTAAATTACTCAGTATCAATGTAAATGGACCGCTTTCTCTAGGGGGAAAAAAAAGGAAATCAAAATGGAGAACAAGCCTTTCCTTCTTTTGACTTGCAAGTGAGATTTGTAAGTCTTCATTTTTCTTAGGCACCCTGCCTGGACCAAGTGTATGCTGTGGGTGTACTGAAAAATGCTCCCCCAATGCAGTTGTATTGTTTTCTATAAAACAAAAAAATTTAAATTCATGAATTGTCACTTTTAACAAATAGCATATCACTATCATTTAGAAACTGATGACTTGCAGCCACAGCTTGTACCTAGACCTCAGTGCTGGTCATGGTATGTCACATCAGTGCATGTGTACGTATGTACTTAATAGCTTCAGAGACTCTCAGAGAAGGACAGGTGGTTCAGCAGTGAAGGCTTTAAGCCAGGATTTGAGACCGCAAAACCTTTTTCATAATCCTGAATAAACTGCATAAAATGAAACCAATTTAGTTGTTTAACAGAAATGACCAAATACTTTAGTATTTCTATAGTTGAATTTCTGCCTATGAAACTGGGAACTTCTGAAGTTCTCATCATACACAGTGTTTTGAGATGAAATTCATTAAGGTCCTCAAAAACTGTTGCTGGAGCACATAAGCATTATAAAATCAGGGATGCTTAAGCAGTACCTGGGAAATCAATAGGTGGCACACTTGTTTCTTAGGGCATATGTATCCCAAGAAAATGAAACTGTGTTTTACATCACCATGCCTATCACATTTTTTGTTTTTAAAAAAGAGTAGGTTAGGAGTGACCACTGTCAGCTAACATAAATGAACATATACAAGTGTGGTTTTTATCTAGAGTGGTATTTGAAAGCTGTAGATGTTATCAGAGATGTTAAAGGATGACTGCAAGGAATGACTGAAGGAAAGGAAGAAACTGAAGACATTTTTGACCTTACATCTAACACAGATCAGATAATCCTGCCTAAATATTTTCACATCTCTTAGCAAATATATTTTAAACCTTGTTTTCCCAAGACATAGGTTCTTTTAAAGGCTAAACTGAATCACTTCTCAGGGATGCTGTTAAGTGTCATCCTGGACAGATTGTTTGATACCGGGTGTTCTCAGAGGCCACAATCTCCTGTGCTGATGAAGAAATACATAGATTGTATTTAAAAAATCCAAGACTTCTCTTCCCCAAATTTCAATGTACAGCTTCATTCTTCAAAGATGAAATATTCTGTAGTGTCCTCGGGACAAATTTTGCTGCATTGTTTCCATTCTTGTAGCAGCACCGATCCTCTGAAGCCTTGCCAAAGGCTGTGTTTCTGCAAGGAATGACAACTCTGTTCTTATCTTGCATTTGAAGGCTAGAGTCACAAAATATAGAAGACAGTTTAATGAATATTTTTAAGTTGATTCAATACTGGAGGATTCAAAATGAAAATTATTCTTTATCAAAGTCTTTGCTCCTTTAATTATAGATTTAGGATTCTCAGAATTTGAGGGTTTGGTCCCTTTCTTTTTCTCCCTGTTTCTTTCAGATTCATAGGGGAAATTGAGCAATTTTTTCACTTTTCTTCAATTCCTCTTCATTGATCTACTCTGTAATTTACATAAGTCTCTCAACTCAAAGAAAGTACAGAGTACACAATTACAGTCGTATTTTCCTTTTCCTCACTGTGCAACTTTTAAAAACTTAAGGCAAAATTTCCCTACAGCTGAGAGAAAAGAAATCCCCTGTGTAGGGATTTTTTTACATCTTGGAAAACAGAAAAGAAACAAACATTTTAAAGCTTGAGGTTATGCACATGAGTCATACAAATAAATTTCCCTGAGAAAGATACTAGTTTGGATGAAAGTCCCGTTGTGTTGTTTTGGTTTTTTTTAACTGGAAATTCCCTTTGTGTCTAGAAAATGGGTTCAGAAATGAGAAATTTTATCTCTTTATTTAAAATATTTTAGGCTGTCAGTCTATATATCACTTTTAATTATTATTTATTACATTCTTTACTTTTACCTGGGATACCTCTCTCAGTTGTCCTTTCTGATGTTAAGTTGTGAAAGTATTTCAATAGCCTGTTACTATTGCAAAAAGTCAGATACATGTATTTAAGGATATCTAAGTATTTTCAAGCTGCTTTCTTCCCTTTTCCCATCACAGGGGAATTTTTGTAAAATTCAGAGAGTCTATTTGTTCCCACACCCTACAAACGCTTGTTTTGGAGTGCGTTTGCCAGACTCACACTGGACCTGAGAATCCAGCATCTTGCTGGCCAACTCCTTAATGAGCCCATGGGTAATTTGGAAGGAGCCAGCACTGCTGTCTCTGAAGCCTAGTTGCAGTGCCAGGCCTTACTGTTAGAATAGTGTAATTCACATTTTCAATTAGATCTAGATACAGATCTAGATCTATCAGCCAAGTTCTTATATTTTTGCTCCTAAAAATGCTAGACAAAATGGAAGAGGAGCACAAAAAGCAAGATAAGCTGTGCTTTAGTCAGTGACCTTGAACTGCATGGAAACTTGTTTTTACTTGAAACTCTTGTTTTAACTTGAAACTCTTGTTTTTACTTGAAACTCTTGCTTTTACTTGCAGTTATTTTGAATTTCACACATTTCCCAGGTCAATTACTATCCAGTTCTTGGTTTGGCATTATTTGTGTTGAAAATTACCTTGGCATATTGTCAGCTTACCAAAATGCTACCTCTTTCTGGATGTTAAGAAATTGGTCATCAGCCCCATCATTTTAGGTGTTTGTCAGGGTGCGTTTGGGAGTTTTGGTAGGATTTCTGCACAGAATTGTTCCAGAGCTGTGTTTAGTTTGGGATATTGAATAAGATGCTAACTAACATTTCCTGCGACGCAGCCCTCCTTTGTCTTCTGCTTTTCCTGTGTTCAGTCAGGTGTCATTGCATCTCGCACTCCCTTTGACTCTAGAAGAATTGCAGTTTTTGTACTTGCCCATTCCTAATTTCTGAGTAGATAAGTACTAATGCACCATTTGCTGTGCTTAAATCAGAATAGGACTAAATACTGGGTGGTTTTGCAAAATCACTGTTGTCCAGAGCAGCAATAATTCGAGGTCAGTTGCCTTACATGGTTCATTTCTAGAGCAGAGCAGAAACTTTTCAAGGAGCTTGGGAAGTCCAGACTTGAGGATATGCTTTCCAATGCAGAGAGTAATGGTATTGAAAAAGGCTTTTAGAATGTATAATTGTGTTTTGTTACCTTCCTTATCATTAGTGAGACACACAAATGACTGTACATAGATGGAACAAGGTCTCTCTTTGTGGTACCCCAGGATCTTGTTCTTTTCGCCATTCAGATTCAGGAACTGTTTTGCAGAATTAAAGCAGGAGTGAGAAGGGGAAGGATGCAAGCCCAAGAGTTCATGGGTTTGAGTTCCTGACACAAGACACATGAAGCTGAGCACACTCAAACCAGGGTACTCAGAAGCACTTCCTTTTTTTTTTTGAGCTCTTTTTGTAAAGATGATTGATTTGAAGATGTGCTGGATTTATGATTATTTATTTTCTAAACTTTTAAATCTGTACACTAGCACTGCTTTTCATTGCTTGCTGGTTTATTGTGGTCGTGTGTTAAACCTGAGGAAGTAGGAAAGAAGCTTGCTTTCTTGAAAAGGGAAATCAGATTTTAAAAGCATTTACAAAATGGTGGCTTGGTGTCTGCTTGCAGACTTTCTGGCATATTTTAAATTTGGCCTTCATAAAATTCTATTGGACATCCTTTAGTCTACTGATACCAAAGTGTGTATTTAATAGCTCACATAAAATTAGGCAAAGATTAATGTGATCATTTTTTTCTTGGTTAGCTCAACTTTTGAGACATTTTTTGTTGAACTAGCTGGTCATGCAGCCCGTGCGGTTAAGCAATGGGTTAACTGTTTCCTTGTGACAGTTCCTCAGTTGCTATAGATTAGCAGAGCTGACTTCAGCAGAACCAGATCTATTTCCAGCAGCTCAGGATATGGTCTCTTGAGCTATATTACAATTAAACAAACTTGTTCAATTAGCAACAATTACTTTTGACAGTGAAAGGATAATAGAGGATTTTGCTTACAGGTGTCTCCCTTTGATCTTAGTCCATTGAACCATTTAATGATTCTGTTTTGTTTGGTGCTGCAAGCTATCAACTAGACAAAAAAAAAAAAATTAGTTCTATCATTTTCAAAGGCCTTTGCCATTAAATGTTCATGCCTAAATCTATTTGTGTGTGACTCAAGAGGCAGTAGCAGCAAGAAGAGCTGCAGTGAAAAACAGCAAAATGAGAAGAGATGTGGGGTGCGCAGAGGAGGCTGAAATAGGTTGCTTGATGACAACAAAGCTCAGAGAAATAAATCCAAGAATGTTTTCACTTGTTCTGTTGGATTTTCCTATATTTGTGCAGGGGGCAGGGACATATGCTTAGGATTACAGCTAATGTGCCTTTCAAACAAAAAAAGTCATTCTCTGGGGTTTATATTTTCTGTTCTCAGAACTTGTGAATTCAATGTTGAAGTCATTAGCAATTTACGGAGAAGATAAATCTCCCTTCAGGTCCCTCTGACTGGACCTAAAGAATCTAGATGCAATATTTCCGCAAATGACAGCTTGATGCCAATCCTTATCTCTAGCTACCTCAGCCTTGTTGCATACTATATTAAAAAAAGGCGGAGAGTAACACAGTTACTGAAGACCAACACAGACATACTGACATTCTTTAGAACAAGTATTTAGTATTCGGCAGACCTATAGATAGCTACAACTTTTTTTCATTTTCAGTAATACTTCATGCCCATGTCTGTTGTCTTACCTCACTGTCATGAATAGTAAATCTGTGCACAGTAAGTCATAATGAATCATGCTTATTAGCAATTAGTATCTGATAAAATTTCAAGTTTATTAGAAAATTGAAACCACTGGTAAGGATTTATATATTCATATAAATTACATTTAGCATTATTCATAATATTCGGGTCTGTCTTTCTCAGAATAATATGGAAACCCTATCACAATGATTAACTATATGTGTTTCTTTATTATTCTGACAGGTTTATCAGAACAGCGTATTTCAGATTTCTGTAAATTATAATAAGATATGACAGGCAGGCTAGATAAGAAAGGATAAACATCTTTGAGAAGGAAGATTGGAATAGTTATATATTGTATTTGGTAAGACAGAGATCTCATTGGAAAGAAAGATGAAGAAAAAATTATAACAATTTCAAGGCCATAGACAATTTTAACTACAGATTCTACTTCTTTTTCCACTTGGCAACCATTATATTAGATTTGGCATAGGGAGCTCAAATATAAATAGAAAACAGGAAGCTCTTTCACATTGCAGGCGACTGTGATGGGTATTGCAAACAAAACCTAGTCATTTTTATTTATCCCTTTCATTGTGCTAATGAGACTCTCTTGCTTATAAAAGGGTTTCACTTGGCTATTGAGCTTTCTGCCAGTTTGGAAATTGGCTAGTACTATATAGTTGTATTGTATGTTTTAGCACCTGTTGTTATGGTCATTACTCAGGGATAGTGACAATTGCCCTTTGGTCTTTTGTACATGTTGTTCTTTCCAGCCTCTCTATGGCTTATTGTTTTTCAGGCTCTGAACCTGTCATCTTCCCAGCCTGAATAATTTTCTCGCTGTAGGAAAGTTAGTGTCTCATCAGTCAAATACTTCACTCTGGAAGTGATTTATTCAAAGCTGTGGGGTTTTACAAAACTATCAAGATCGCTTTCCTGAATGACACAAATGATACCATTACTAAATATAATACAGAGGGATTTATTGCACTGTCTGCTTCATAATAAACTGCAAGTTCTGTGCATTGCATGGTATCAGATATCAGTGCTTTCAGTCCTGTTTATTTCAGTACCTGTGAGAATGCTGTGCGAGGCCAGGGGACAGAGCACTGAGTGATTGGCTAACATGCAACTGGCAAACTGGGCTGCATCCAGAGAGCACATCACCTAGCAGGACCTCTGTGAGCAGAAGGCTCCATTAAGATGGCATGGGCTTGCGACAGCTTCATTCCGGCTCCATGATCTCATGTACCAAATAAAAGGATCTGTGTGAGTGCTGAATACATGTGTGTGTTGTGTCCCCAGCTGCAAGAGAAGGCCAGGCAGGAGCCAACTGCGGGAGCCCTGCAAGCAGTGTGAAATACTTGGCAGGTCTGAAGTCTACATTCAGTTATGTAATGGATGTGATTACCACGGACTGGCATCTTGTACATTCACTCACATCTTTCGGATAAAAAAGATAGAAGGCTGTAACCACATTGCGTTTATTATGCCCAAAGCAACATACAGCAAGAAAATGAACATCAGATATTTTCAATTTCTCTGCTAAGGAAGGAGAGAATATGGTAATAATATCCCCAAAAAAGATAGAGATTGTTATAACAAGTCACCTAAATCCAGAAAAGAATCCTTTACTATAAGTAAAATGAGGGGCTATGCTTGATGTCATAATGCTTTTATGAAACTGGTCATAGCTGTCAAGTTCAATCTGTAATTAATATATTGTGCTGAATAATGATTATGTGGATGCATTTGGGGATGTTTTGGTGAATTCAATATGCAAAGATTTTGACCAATGTAGACAGTATTATTAATGATTTTTCCTGTAGTTATACTCACAGAGGTATGCAGTTTTTTATGGTCTAGGACCTCGTAGTTGTCTGGTGGACAAGGCTTTCTATAGTTTTGATGAACACTACCTTCAATTTTTGAAACACTAAGATTGTAGTCCTCCTCCTCTACGTTATTTTGAACTTTCCAGTGAAGAGTTTCAAGCAAAAAGATGACCATAAATATGGGAAGTTAGCAATGCTCCCTTCCTTCACGAAAAGAATCAAATCCACATCTCAGTTCCAGTCAGTGGGTTTGAGCACTGTTGACACCATGTAGTTTGAGGTCCAGCCACAAATGTTTCTAACTTCCCATTAGGCAGAGAGTTCAGTAAAATCCTAATTTGTTAGTTGCATTACTAATCTTCCCTTACTGAAGCTTTTGTTTGTCAGACAACTTTGAAAATGATTTTGTTTTTCTGTGTTGATGTATCTGTCCTGAATTTATTTCTTCTCTTTTTATATGGAATAATATAAACCAAACATCAGTTTTTAGGCAGCTGATTGTCAGTCCAAAATGGGCAGAGGCAGTACAAAAGGAGATATCATTATTTGTAGTTTTTATCCTAAAGACATGAAACATACAAGGTTGTTATCTAGTAAGTAGTTCCACTTTCTCTAACAACATTGTAACCAGATAGTTGGAGGCAAGTATTCCATAACTTGCAGCTTGATATCCAGCTTGACTGATATATTTCTTTAAAATCATGGTCTAAACACACTCCAAAAGAATGGAAAGAGTGTGAGAAACAATCAAAATGTAGATCTTTCCAGGAAAATATAACCCATATTTGTCTCACATATATCTGTGAGTTATAACTGATTACCGGGTTTGGCTGTTAGTTGGCAGAGCGGATGATACGTGCTCAAGGACAGAACTTGTGGGTCTGGAGAGGATTATAGGTTGTGCCAATGGTGGCAGGGACTAGACTCACCAGCACTGAAAGCACTTTCCATTCCAGCATGCCAAGAACTGATACACCCAACATTTAAACTGAATACCTGATGGCGATTTTTTGTTGTTGTTGTTGTTCCATTGGATTTCTTACAATTTTATTTTAATAATTTCAGTGTATTTTGTAGAATTGTTTCCTTTGTTATTGTATTATTTTACAAGTTACATACAAACTAGGGACTAAGGCCTCCAATTTAGTTGCCTGTATTTGAAGATGCTCCATATCTTTTCAGACATCCCAGAGGATCTCAGGAATCCTCAGGTAGCTGCCAAAGGTAGTGTATGATTAGTTCTCTCTGTAGTGCCCAGATAGAGGCCATGGCGGGTTTACAAGAAACTAGAACATCTCAAAGAGATCACCAGGTGCCTGTGTACAAGTATGTGAATCAAATCTTTGTGATAGACTTTATTTTGCAGAATTGTGTGTTTGTATAGAGCACAACATCCTACAGTCTTCCCCAAAAACGCCATCATGAAAATGCCTAAAGAACACTGGACTGAAAACTAATTTAGATTAATTAAGAGCCTTCACAGTATTTTTATTGTTGTTACCTAGACTCTTGTCAAATATATCCCATATCTGTGGGAACCCATATACTTTGAAAAACTGCTGTAATTATTTATATTGTTATCTAGACTCATGTAATTATTTAATTGAATTTAGTTTCTGACATACCATATTCTGCATATTTCCTAATTTTCTAATCTGTATCACATCATTTTAAAGAAAGATACTGACAAACACCGCGACCCTTCCAGTTAGGCACCGTCTGGCAGCTTCTTCAAAAAATCGCAATAATTGAACTCTGCGGAAGAATGTGGAAGGCTGGAAGGCATTTATGCACCAGTTCAGAAGGACTGGTCACGGCCCACGATTTACCATGCAGACCTGCCAGCACGGCAGATCCCAGTGGCAGAATCTGACAAATGGGCAAGCAAATCTCCTGTGCTGTGGGGAGAGATAAGCAATGCTGTGATGAGACACAAAAATGCAGTAACGTCAGAATTGTGGTCAGGGAATATCACTGTATCTTATATATACTTAATGGGGGGGGCAGGGGAGAGGGGTGGGAAGGAATATGTATAACAGATGGCCTGAAAGCAGCAGTTTTGAATTAATCAGGATGCAGGATTATGAGGATCTAGATGACAGATTTAGTGTATAGATGCAGATATAGAAGCTAGATATGAGAAGTATTACTGTGGAAGGAGTAGCAACCCATGCACATAGGCTTAGAATTTAGTTGGAAAGGACTATTGGAGGTCACCACATACAGCCCGTTGCTCAAAGCAGAATCGGCTTTCAAGTTGCAGTGGGTAGTCCTGCCAAAGTTTGAGTATCTTCAAGGATGGATTCCTGCTCTTTCTGAGCAACCTGTTCCTGTCCCTAAGTACTCTCACAGAGGAATTCTTTTCTGTATCGACTCAGAATTCCCTTTGTTGCAACCTGACTGTTGTCTTTTCCTTGTGCAGCTCTGAGAAGAGTCTGGTTTCATCTTTCCTGTAAACCCAGATAGGCAGTTCAAAGCAGAAACTGGATTCCCACTTAGTCATCTCTCCTCCAGACTGAACAAACTGAGATACCTCAGCTTCTTCTTGTATATTGTGTTTCTGGTCCCTTAAACATCCTGGTGTTTGTCTGCAGGACTTGGTCCAGCACGCCTGTGTTGTTCTTGTACTGGGGTTGCCAAAACGGGACGTGAGTGTCAAATAGAGGGGTTTGCTCCCTTCTATCAGCCAGACGGCCGTGCTGCTGCTCGTGCAGCCTGCTGTGGCATCAGCACTGCTGCTGCACTGACATCCACAGCCAGGAAACAGGGAAGCTGCAGAGAAGTGGTCTTTGTAACTCAAGTTTCTGAGAACCATCAAAAAACCCAGATCCCATTAGGGCCCTTTTATATCCATCATGATGTTGGGTAACTCGTTTAAAAAGACAACTGAGCATGACAGTCCTAGCATGGGTGAATTGCCTTAATTGTATAAAGGAAACTATAATTGCAGTGCTCAAAGATAGTATGTGGTGGTTCATCAATGGTTTTTTTGCTAAAAAACCCTGAAGTTAGTGAATTCACCAAGGCATACAATGCAAGGACGTTGTGAAAACTGAATAATAAGAGAGAAGTTATACAAACCCAACAAAAAAAGTGGATTTCATATCCAGTGAATAAATAAAAATCTGTATGTATTTTAAATCCAGTTTGTCTGAAATCTAGTGTATGAAAATTCAGTAGGTCCATCGATTACTAAAAAGAAGCAAATATTTTGCTTTTATAAAGTTCTCCATAAAATTGTATAACAGAAATTTATCTGTAAATATTATGGCTGAAGATTATTCTTTGTAACTTACGGGATATGAATGTAAAATATGTGAGTAGCACAGTATAACTAATGGTGTTTATTTTTACAGGATTCAGGCAAAAATCATATATATTAGGCTTGTTTTCCATTTACAGTGCTATTGTGAAATTGTTGAATGTCTCTTGAAAGATGCTGAGGACCCTCAGTTTCCACTGTTGGACTTTGTCTTTAATTTCAATACATATTTTAAAGGACTATGTGAGCTCTTAAGATGCTTAGTATACTGAAATAAACATGCCTTAAAATATTATTCTTTTTCAATACAAAACAGATGGTGCAGATCCCTGATGTAACTTAATCTAAAGCAGCCTTGGTCTTTGTCTGTAGTCCTGTCATAATTTATTTTCTTTTGTACATTGATTCTATTGCAGACTGAAATGACAAGGCAGAGTCAGAGGTGTGTGGAAACCTTCATTTCCACTTTTTAAATCCTGACCAATAATACTTCGTTGAATCTTTCATGTTCTGTTTTGACAAGGACCACAGAGGATCTCTCTTGGGCTTTGCATCAGATTAATTTTAGGCTCCATCATGATTTCATCCTTCATTTCGTATTTGCAATCTACAACAGCAGAAGTTGCTGTGCTGCTAGATGACGACCTTCTGATTCTGTGAGGTGCACTAGTACCAGCTCTGGAAGTATATGGCTCTGATTTTTTTTCATTTGTTTTAGTTCTGATTAATGCTAGCATGAAATCAGAATCAGACCAGCAGAATTATGGTGGATTTGAGTTCACTTATGTATTTATTTATATTTCAGTTACTCTACTTTTAATTCTAGGTGATATACAGAGCTAAAAAACAAAATCACGCAAAATTTAATCTGATGTACAGTACATTGATAAAATAAAACTGCATTTGCAGGATTTAAATAAACCATCAGTAAAAGCTGCCTGATGGAATTTTAGTCTTAACTAAGCAGACTATGAAAACCAACAACCCTCAACCTGTTTCAGGGTCTCTATGATGACAGGTCTCCCACCTCTCCCTACTTGCAACCTTACTGTCAGTACTGCCACAGAGTTAAAGCAACACAGAGATAAGCATAAGTGTCCAGGTGTAAAAATTGTGATAAAACTGCATATATTTTTTCACATGTCTGAAATACATGTCCACTGGTTGGCATGACTAAGCACCAGAGGCTACTGTCTAATGGCAAAGAGCTCTCTGCTACATCCGATTAGCGAGTAATTTGGTGCAATAAAAGGAACAGTTATTGAATTGAACAGTTCTGAGGCTTGTACATCTACATTATGTGCAATCCAGAGGTTTTACTCTGCAGCAGTTTTAAGCTGGACTCCCAAACCCCCACAATCATCGAGACCACACCTGCAGTGTGAAACTCTCTGAGGCTGTGTTTCAGTTAGCAGATAGTGTGCTGCAAGAAGAGCAGGCCTGCAGGGGGAAGTAGCTGGTGCTGAGGACCACACTCTATGTGTTTCAGAGGGTGTATTTCAAATGGGATCTCATCTGATCTTATACACTGAATGTCCATTTTTAGCTGCAGTGCCCTAGATGAAACTGAGGTACATTTTCTAGTTTAGTTTCATGTACAAGGAATCCAATTTAGGCTCTCTGAGACCCCTCTGCAGTGCAAATCGAAGAGTGGGGCAGCCAGGAGATCTGCTTCGAACACTCTTGTGATGGAACTGACTTGCTGCAGCATCGTCATGCTCAGGAGCAGCAAGCACTGTTACAGGCTCATGTGT
Organism: Pachycephala philippinensis; assembly: GCA_013397055.1. Lineage (NCBI taxonomy): Eukaryota > Metazoa > Chordata > Aves > Passeriformes > Pachycephala > Pachycephala philippinensis. The sequence continues at coordinate 66,028 of VWZT01011146.1, forward strand.
CCCCAGCAGGGCTGAAGTGAAACTGGTGGCCATATGGAGCACCACCATCAGGTCAGACATCCCTGAAAGGAAACCCAGTTAGTGTAAACACTGTTCTGTAGACTGCAGCAGTGTGCAGTAATTGCATTGCCTCAAAACGCAGCACTAACAGAGATGCAGTTGTAGCCTGGATTTTGTGGCAGAACATTCAGTTCTTCTTGGCATCTAAAATGGAACCGAAACAGACCAAGCCTCTGCACTGGGACTTGGGAGGCAAGGATGGGGAGGATTTCTGGAGATGGGTTTGAAAATTAATCTGTGAGCAGATGCGACAATCCAGTACCTTGACACAGCCCTAGGCATTTAATGAGATTGTACACCATGAATTTTTCCCTCTGTAGAATAACACTGGTGGAAGAACTTCCTGGGTTTCTGAGCCCCTTCTAGCCTGAAAGAACAGGGGCAGTGCCTCCTGGAAGCGAGGCAGTGCTTCATTCCAGAATTTTGGGTATAGGGGTTTTTTTTCTTGTTTGGTTGCCTGGTTGCTTTTGTTGTTATTGGTTTTTGTTTTGGGGTTGTTTTCTTTCTACAACACAGTTGCCATTAAGTAAAGATTGAATATGAAAGTTCTTCAGCTGATGGTGGGAGAAGGTCACAGATGTGTAATGGCCTACAGCTGAAGTCTAAACATGTGGCTTTGAGTTTAAGGACTATTATAGCTGTTATTAAGAAGACAGAAGTCTTTAATTACAAATTCTTTTTCTTCAATAGCCTGAAAAAGTCTTATTATAAACCAAACTCACTGACTTTTTCTTAAGTATTCATCTGTCATTCTTTACACATTATAGTTTGTTCCAACAAAATATAACTGGTCCCAAGAACAATTATAAGTGAATAAGCAGGGTATTCACCTCACAAGCAGAATAAAGACTTTTTAATGTATCTAGACCAAATATTAAAATTTAATGCATTATCCTTTTTAGCTAAGGAATGTCGTAGGTAAATTAGAATGTGTTCATGTTGTAGGCCTTGTATGAGACATCAGGAAAATCCAGTAGAAAACTATTTATAATTATAGAAAGCAATAGGCAGAGACAACTGTTGCAGTGTCAGTAATGATTAGTAAGTCAATCTAATTTTATCTAATTACATTTTCTTGATTTCCAGATAGTTTTTTGAAGCTTAATCTTCAAGTACTAAGAAAATCATTCATCAGATCATATTCCCAGTGATTCCACTGAAACCAATGCAGACAAACATACTTTTATTTAACTTTGAAAATTTCTGAAGGCTATTTCCACACTAAATTAGTAGTCATTAAGAACTGTTTTAAAAATACATTGATTTTTGATCCATGCTGCTATTCAGGAACTCTTTATTTTACAAACTTGCACAACAAAACTTAAGAATAATTTTCAAAATTCTGTGGCTCAGACAAGATTTTTTTTTAATACTTAATGTTATCTCTTGAAGTATTTTGTTTTGTCTGATATGAATCTACACACCTACCCTAATGTTTGCTATGTAGTAATTCTGTTTTCTTCTTTAGTAGCATAGACGTGACCCATTAAACTAAAGTCATTAGACCTCATTCACTGTTAGAAATGGAGCAAATAATTTGTGAACAAGAATTAATTTGAGACAAGAGTATGCATAGAAATGCTAAAGCCAGAAACTAAAGTCCTTCAAAACCATAATCATATAGACACCTGATCTGCTTACATACAGTGCTTTATAAAATGTTTTTTATAGAGTTCCTGGTGTTTTTCCTCTGTAAATTAATGGCAACATATCTGTTGATTTATGGAATTTCAGGATTAGATCTAAGTACTAAGGTAATTATAACAAAAACATGTAGGCTTACCATAAAACAAAGAAAATTCTAATCTGTTGAATGATACATTGTGGCAAATGTTTAACCAGCTTGCTTATTAATGGCTGTCAGCTAATAAACACCACTTTAATCAGTTTAATCAAGTACCTTATTCAGAGTAGTGATAGCTGAAATTGTAAAGTGCTGTGCAAGCTGAGTATGACAGAGCTCTCCTGGACACCCAGAATGCAAGTGAAGTCAGGCCAAGCAAATCTCTGAAGTATAAGGTATATTGTTATTTATTTATTATTTATTTATTTATTTATTTATTTATTTATTTATTTAGCTATTTATTTGTTACCCCTCACTCTTCATCCTCTCAGAGAATTGAACTTGGCACAACTTACTTTTAAACTTGCCCATTAACTTCTTAATAGAAAAAACGTCCTACATCTGTGTAGAGACTGTCCTTTTGGAGAGGCAGACTTGTGCTTCGTGTACCGGAGTGCTAAGGAATGATCAGCTTTTGTACTTGGAAACAGCTTTTGTGCAATAGAAATGCTGCTTACGTGCATGCTCAGCAGTGTGCAGTACGTAGGTAGGGCAGATATTTGCAGGGGGGCTACAGGAGAGATGGGAGTGCATGTGCTGCACGTGCTGGCCTAATGGTGCAGGAAGCAAGGAAGGAGGGATAATCTGCACTTAAAACAATGTGACAGAGACAAAAGAGAACAACGTTTGGGATCACTAGAGTAGGATGAATTTCAGAAGCTTTTATCTTTGATGAAATGTTGCTTTAATTGTTTCTCTTTGAAATGTGTCTCATTTCTGATGGCTGTTTGTGTGGAGTAGTAGCAATGTTCAGCGCTTAATGCATTGGATGGAGAGATCTGGGATTTATCTGTCTCTGATTCCCTGGGTGACCTCCAGCTAATCGTTTCCTCTCCCTGCCTGAGTTTCCTTATCTGTAAAGTGGAGTTAATAATCCTTTCTATCACCCAGTGCGTAGTGAAGTTAGACAATTCAATTAATAGTTGTAAAACTAATTTAGCTGCTGGGGCAGAAAGTGATAAAAAACTGTAAGGAATTATTCATAAATGTGGTAAGCTATCACTGTCCAAATCTGAGGAACAAATGTTCTGCTTCATATTTTTCCTAAATTCTGCTAACTTACTTGCATCACCATTTGTCTTTCTCTTTACTTAACGTATTTGTATTAATGTAAGCAAAATCTTTTCATATGGAGTATTATATTAGCTAACTGCTAATATCAAACAAGATTAAAGGTATGGGCCATGTTCTCTCTCAGTAGAACTCCAGTGATTTTAAGCTTGAAGTTGAGACCCACTGAGCTATTGGGTGAATTTGGCTTAGTCTTTGGTGTGGTTTTATTTATGTTTTTCAGCCAAATAAAATATTATCAGACTATGGACTACAGTGTTTTGCAGTGGTGCTAATTTAGTAAATTTTGATTTTCAATTGTAATAACCATACATTCTGAACACTGTCAGAAATATCCATATAGTTTAAAGCTTTCTGTTTACTAGCTAGCTGTACAAGCTTCCATAGAAGTAGACAAAAATCCATTGTGTCCTTTGATTATTGTTTCTCTACATGCAATTGTGTGTATAGGAGGAAGGCTAAAAGCAAGTACAGTATTCTGGTAGCTGCCTGCCTTCAATATACAGGTTGCAATAAAGAGTAGTAAGGGGTATACTCATGGAAATCCTGTCGAAATCATAAGGCTTTACAAAAAGATTAAGATAGTGCACGGATGTGAGGGATGAGAACATAGAATCAGAATCACAGAATCACAGAATATGCTGAGTTGAAAGAGACCCATTAGGATCATTGAGTCCAACTCCTGGCCCTGCACAGGGCACTTCAAGAATCACACCATGTGCCTGACAGCATTGTCCAAAGACTTCTTGAGCTCTGTCAGGCTTGGTGCTGTGACCACTTCCCTGGGGAGTTGTTCCAGTGCTCAACCACCCTCTGGGTGAAAAACTTTTCCTGATATTCAGTCTAAACCTCCCCTGACTCAGCTTCAGGCCATTCCCTCGGGTCCTGTCACTGGTCACAAGAGTGAAGGGATCAGTGTCTGCCCCTCCTCTTCTCCTTGTGACGATGTTGGACCACAATGAGGTCTCCTCTCAGTCTCCTCCAGGCTGAACAGACCAAGTGACCTCAGTCACTCCCCGTAAGGTTTCCCCTACAGGCCCTTCACCACGGCCCGTCTTTGGACATTCTCTAATAGCTTTATATTGTGGTGCCCAAAACTGCACATGCTAGAAGAAGCTCTTCAAAATGCTGGGAGAACAGATTGCAAAATTTGTGATGAAAACCGTTATTGAAACTCCGCTCCCTGCCCTGCCCCCCACCAAAAAATGTATCAGTTATTATCTGTGATATTTTTCCCAAATATTATGCTGCTTCGTGACATCAGCATAAACACCAGCATTCCCTGTCCATGTCTACATTTCTGGTCTACAGTGGCAGTACATGAAGTGTCTCCTGATGGAGATGAGGCTTGCTGGATCTGCTCCTCGGTTTCAAGGCTGATTTCATATTAGCCCCAGGCTCAGCAGATGATTCTTTGTAGGAATACAGAGTTAGGTGTACCCTCTCATGCATGAAACATCAACTGAAGTGGCCAGGATACGAAACTGCTATGACCAGATCTAAGACAAGTGTGCTTCCCACACACGGTTACAAGCTGAAGGATGAGCTTGGGGCAAGAGCCTGAAATCCCCAGTGAACAAGACTCGCATCATTGCTGAGCTTTGAGTGACTAGGGCAGAAAGAGCAGAGATCACGGGGATGGCAGGGAAAGCGAAGCTGTTGCACACATCCAACACTTAGAGTGTTAAGAGAAAGAAGTAGGGTAAAATGCGTTCCTAGTACAGTGCTACAATGTTGGTTTTGTCTATAGCAAATAAGCAAACAACGTTTCAAATACCTAATTCATTGTGCTACGAGTGTTGTGCCCTATAGGTCAGCAGATGACTGCGAGGCGGGGCAGAGAGCAGCACAGTTGTCACAGTCAGCTGATACTTTCTGTTATAGATTTTTTCCCCCTGTTACCTGTAGCTTTGCACATCCCCAGTAGTTTGGGCTAAAAAGGTCCATCTTGCACAGAAAAAAAAGGTTCAGACAGCAAATTTTCCCTTCTTGTAAGATTTGTAAATTCTTATAAAATCAAAGATTGCTCATGCTCAGTAGAGAAATTTACACTTTGAAACTGAAATATGTGCAAATTCCACTTTCCTTAGGGTACTCACGTGTCTGATGGCTCCCAGGATTGCCAAGACTTCACAAGAACATCTTTGCGACCTGAGGACTCAGGGACAAAGCTGAACTTTCTTTATGATGAGCTATACCTTGGAAGAGGTGAAGCTCATCATTGAAGCTGATCCTGTCCTATGTGAAATCCATTGATACACAGTAAATAACAAAACCCACATAATTCTGGGTTAAGAAGTGCTGAGAGTATTTTACTAGGGAACGTGTAGAGTGACTGCAAACTTTCCCTGTGCTTGTACAATTTCCCAGGCATGTATCCCATCACTGGACAGAGATAACAAGACAGAAAAGCACAGTGGAATAGGAAAGTATGAACCAAAAACCCAACAGAACAACCAAGAGGCAAGGGGGAAACTGGCAGTCTAAACCATTACAAATATGGCACAAATATGCCTGCAAATGTTTTTTCTTTAATTAAATAAATATTTCATGGCAAAACAGTATATTCAGAAAATCTCCACTCAGTCCTATAAATAACATTCCAAGTCAGGAGGACTTCTGAGCCTCTTCTCTCTACTCAATGACTTCTTTCTCTCAGGTTATATCTGGTTTGTTGAGGCAGCTACTGCACCTTTGAGACAGATAAAAGAAGAGTGAGGGTGGCTGCATAAAAGCAGCTGCATTCCGGTATAATCATGCAAATTGGGTTGGGGTGATCCCCTAAAAGTTCTGTACCAATATAGACTATTCCATACAATGACTATATGACCCAAAATACCGACTAAATTATAAGTTTTCCAAAATGCTGTGAAGTTTGGGGCATTTTTCACCCTTGAAAAAACACTCTAGATAACACTCTAGTTACCCATCTAGAGAGGCGCATGATCACCCACTGAAGTATAAAAATAAAGTGCACATTTTCAAAGTCATAAAATGGAAGCATTTGGAACAGAAGTAATTAAAAAGACAGCCAGTACACTTCCTGTGAGGAAATTAATTTCTCTTGGTTGTATCATTGACCTGTCCTTACTGTTCCCTGTAATAAGAACCAAATGCCAGATGTCTAATAGTGTTACTCTTGCTAGGTTGCCTCATCAGAAACAAATCTTTCCCCATGTGTTGTTTGGTTTGGTTTGGTTTTTTTAAGCAGGCTGATCTTTCTTCATAGCCAGAACTAACAGTTTCCAGTGGCCCTTTTGTAGCTGATACACAGGTGGGGCTCTGGGAGAGCTTCATCTCTAACTTTGGATGGCAACAGCAAGAGATGTCTGTCAGACCAAGTCATCCTAACCTCCTTTCCTATTCCACTGAGAGGAAAGAGAAACTTTCCAAGCATGGTCCAACTGTCCTGCTATAGTGATCATTGGATCTTTAGTGCTTAGAAAGGAGTACACATGACTAGCTCAGATGAAGAAGTCTTCTGAGTTGAAAAGAACACTCTCTTTTGAAATTAAAATCTCTCTGTCCTTTGCTATT
>VWZT01011146.1:72618-92461 GCA_013397055.1 Pachycephala philippinensis
AAAGGAAAGGAAGGGAAGGGAAGGGAAAGGAAAGGAAAGGAAAGGAAAGGAAAGGAAGGGAAGGGAAAGGAAAGGAAAGGAAGGGAAGGGATAACAGGCTTCTTTGACTTATTAAAAGCAACTGCATTTCTTTAGAAAATTCGAATAGTAAGGAATCTATTTAGCTTCCAACACTTCCAAAGGAAAAAAGAAAATAGATACATCTGAATAAACATATTTAAGAGAATAGATGTAATCTCTTGCAATGTTGATGTTAGCCATGCTATAACAAGAGAAAGAATGAGTGACAGCAACTCATTACGGTGACATGCCTTAATTTTCCAGATCCAGACATTCTTAAAAAAATACTTGCAGAGTAAGTACTAGGTGAACTCAGAACACTATCAAAAAATACATATGAAATTATGCATTTCAGTATATGAAATATAAAGTATTATATGCTTCCCTGAGCATTTACTTTCTATATCCAAAAAAAGGTAATAATGCGGGAGAATTGGCACAATTTTCTGAATATAATGGAAACTCTGAAAATGCTTCAAAAATTCATTAAATGGGCGCTTAAATAATTGCTTTGGCAAGTAAAGAAAATAGTTAAACTTACTCTTTTGGTATTTCTCTTTGGTACAGTTACCTTTTCCATTTCAACCAATGTCTTGAAAGTGGCAATTCACTGCAATAATCTAATCTCAAGAAAGCACAATTTAATCTGGGTGCAGAAAAACTATTGAGCTTTATTATAAGCTATTAAAAAATGTCAGTGGTGGGAAGAATAAGATATTTTGTTCTGTAAGAAACAAATGGTGAGCCCAGGTGTACAAATTTAACAATGATTTGAGATGAATTTTCCTTTACATTTTTTGCTTTTGTGATACTCATTATCCAACCAAGATTTAAAGAGACCACAAAAATATTTAGAATCATCAAAATTTCATAGCAATTTGTGACATAAATGTAAGTTGAAGATGTGCTTCAGATGCTTGGGTTTTATCTCAGCTATCATCACTTGATTATTCAGGTTCATTAGTTAGTCAAATTACAGAAATGTCATTGAAGTCACCTTGTAAATGTCAAGCTGAATGTCAGCTGACAGCTGAAATGGTGACATTACTGAAATGCTTCATATGAGGGTACTTTTTGTCACAATAAAAATGTTTTCTGTCCACTGAGACAGCTGTGACTCAATGGTACCTAATTTTAAATGTACAGAAGAACAGAAAGGATGGTTTCTGCTTTCGAAGGCTGCAGGGGAAACAATTTCATGAATCTCAGTATGAAAATCTATTGTAGAACCTCTTCAACATTTCAAGTTGCACACTTCAAAATAATTAATTCGCATGTTATTTAATATTATGTTGGTGACTTTTGATGAAATTAAATCAATAGGTTTATGTTCCAACCTCAATGTTTCTTTTTATATATTAGTACAACCCCTAATTTGGGGATGAGGGGGTTAATTCCACCCTATTTATCTAATTGTCTACCCATGCTGAAACAAGCAGAGCAGCAGCACTGTACTTGACTGTAAAGTGGTGGAGTTCTTGATTCTGCTGGCACACTGGAAGGCTTTTGGGCCATTGTGCAAATTACAGTATAATGCAATACCCTAGAAGAAATAATTATACCCAGCCTCTGTGAGCCAGGAATCGCACACAAAAAAATTTGAGCCTTTTAATTTGGTTACATATAATGTATGAAATGCAGTTCTTCCAAACCTAGTGGAACCAGGGGGAGCATTATGATTATGACTCTCTTAACACATTTTTCCATTTAAAAACTGGGATCAGACCTGAACAGAACAAAAGGACGAAGTATGATTTGAATGCTAGAGACTGGTGTGCAGGATAATACGAAGGGAAAAACACAGTTAGCGTTTGAGTAGCTGCTCAGTGCCTTTGCACATCCTGAGTATCTGCTCTGCAACTGCCCTTTCAATAACAGTTTATACATTACGAGTATGACAGGTAATGCTGAATCACTCCCTGGTTTTTTTTTGAAATCTTTAGAAAGGGTAAGAAATAATATTACTCTCTGTGTGGTGGAGGAAGGAGGTCTTTGTGGTTCTTTTTTCCATTTCTTTAAAATAAAACGTGAAAAAGCTACTTTGGTTTGTTATGGCTAAGTCAGTTTCTGATTAGTTATATACCAATATAGTTCTCATGTCTTTTGAGTATTTTTTTTGACATGTTTGTAGCCAGCACTGTAGCAGGTTCCTATATTGCAAAAGATGAAGGATATATTCTCATTTAGTGATACTGAGTTGCACCTTATTTAGCCGTTAGCAGTCTTTGAATTTAAAAGCAGTATTTGGAGAATGAGGTGTCCAAATTTGGCCGTTTGCAAGGGAAGGATGCATCCAAGCCTCTGAAAGTGCGAAAAAGCAGCGATGTTTCAAAGAGTACAAATGGGACAGAGAGGCAGTGTGCCACACTGGCCTCTGAAACCAAAACTGCATTATCATCATGGTGTGCATGATACGTGTAAGATCCCAGTAATCTCAAAAGGCTGAAACTTCCACACAGTAACAACAGTTTAATTACACGATTCTCAAAATTAGTGAAATTACAGTGAAATATGTCTAAATTTCTATTCCTAGGACAAAGGAGTGGAAGAAACAGAACTTTGCACATCATGGGAAGGGCGCTTTCAAGCAAATTTCAGGTTATTCCATTTCATTCTCACAGATGCTGAGCAATTAATCCACACCTTTAATCACAGGATAATCAAAGAGACACAGAGATAGAGAAATACAGTGTCTGTAGAGAAACAGAAGGGTTTAAAACAAAATTGTTGACTCTCTCTGCATATCCAGTGGCAAACAGAAAACCTCCACGTTGAATATATGTTTACTGAAAGGGAACATACTCCTAAAGAAGGTGTTTTAGAGGTGTAGTGCTGATGAGATGGCTCCTGGCTATTGTGGCCAAAACATGCCTCGGAGCATGCCTAAGGCTGTGATTCCCTGATAAATTAACCCTGCCTGCCTCCTCGCCTCTATCTTATGCTGGTGTTGGTGCTCATCTGATCCACAGTGTACCAGTTCAAGGACTTAAACCGGAAAAATGCTGGTTTTGTGAACTGGGTCTCCTCAGTTTGAACCATGCAGCAGTGGTAGCACAAGGGAGGGAAGGGGGAACAGGGTGGGAGGGGTAAAGGGTGGAGAGTTGCTAAATTGTGATGGAACTGCAGCATAAGTGAAAGTTAAGACAAAAGATTAATTAGTGACATGTTTTATACTTGTTAAGGTTAGAAGGGACCTCTGGAGGTCATCTGGTCTAACCTGTCTGCTCAAGCAGGAACACCAACAGACAGTTGCCCAGGAACATGTCCAGAAGGCTTCTGAGTATTTCCAAGAGGGAAGTTCTTCTGCAATTATGCCAAGAATAATTTTTTTTTTTATTCCGTATTAAGTTTTCTAGGAGTAAAGTGGATTCATGTGAAGCTGATAGATAGATGGTATGTTGCTCTCTTGAAAGGAATGAGTACATGGCCAAGTGGTTTTATGAGAAATGTTTTAAATATCTGCAGAAATTTTCAGATTTGGGACTCACAGAAGTTGAGCTTCTCCTCACATGGAAATGTTCCAAGAATTGAGTAGTCCAATTTTAGCTCAGGAAAACTGTTACCAAGGATCTAGATTTTAATCCAGACAACAGTGCTTTGGAACCCCAAATCAAGTCCCTCTCTAACATCAGAAATTTTCCCTGTAGGTACAATTAGACCTGCTGCTGATTTGGCATAAATCAAGCCTAAGGGGCTGAGCTTGCAACATGATATCCCTCCTAGGAGTAGGGTCAGTGTTGGTGTTGGTGTCCTCAGATGGCAATGAAGTGAGTGTCCTGTACAGAAAAAGGGAGGGCATCAGAGAGGTTTTTTGAAATGGTCTTTAAAGGTTGTGTGTCATCCAGAGAGACGTGCAAAACAGATTCCAGCCTGAAAGGGGAACACTTGACAGATTTTAACAAAGCAGACCAAGCCATAGGTTATAGACTGTTTAAGACGATTGTATTGAACAGTTGTCCATCATATCTGAAATGCATTGACTGAAATTCAGAGATCTCAGGAAATTAAGAATTTGAATCATGTAAATCATCTCCTAAACAAGTAACTTTTTAGAAAATTACTAAAAGGGTTGGTGATTAAAATGCGTAAGTAAACCTAATTACTTTGGATCAGGTCTCTAAGGGTTTGGACAATAGTGTGAAGAAAGAAGATTGAACTTAAGTATTGAAAAGTCAACAGTGAAGGCTTTTTTGTACATGAACAATAAAGTCCTTCACTGGGTAAAGAGGACTGGGGTAGAGCAGTGACTGTGGCCAGCCCATCCTGCATGCCAGGATGAGGGGCCTCTCGGCAAGCATAAAGCACTGCCTCTTGGCAGGAGGCAAACAGGAGCGAGCGAGCACAGGATACCAGATTAGCCCATATTGTCACAGACTGGCAAAGACTTGTGCCCCGTTTGCCAGAAGATACTGATTCGTGTTCCTGACTGCCATTTACTTGTATGGTCAGTTTATTCTAACCTCTCAATGTCTGTTTTCCCCATCTGCTGAGAATCAGTTAATAAAGAAATCAACAGTAATTTGTTCCATGCTTTAAAAAGCTAATATGATACATAAATACTAAATAATACTAGTAACTTCCTTTGGGATACTTTATAAACTTCTCCTAAGATAGCAACAGATTCTATATGTCCTGTCAGCTAAAACTTCAGGTTTCTCTCAGCAGAAAAAGGCTCAGCAGGCAAAATGTCCATTCTGGAAATTTCCACAATGTTGGAAATTTCTCCCCATCAGGAAGCTAACAATGTCCAAACTGGTTGTTTCTAGCCTTAGAGATGGGAGGTTCATTTAATTTCAGACATTAAGGCTGCCTGAAATTTTAAGGCTCCCTCTTTTTTCATTGCAGCAGCTTCCCATGCTGTGGTCACCTGCTATGCACTGAGACTCTGCTGTATCTGACTTCATACTGGCCCCAGGGCTTTCTTCCTTTTGGACTAGGGCCTTTCCTTTAAGCCATCAATTTTCATTTCCAAGGCAAAAATGGTTTTGCCAAAGCCAGTGCAAGTAAATCCCAAGGCACCCAATGGATCTCATGCTTCTTTGGGTAAAATTCTCCTCAATCAGAGTGATTTTCCTGGGTAAAAATCAAAAGAACCAGTCCTCAGATGCTGTTATTCACATTTTCTTCACTTTAGGTACCAGCTTGGAGTAGTTTTACCATAGGATAGCTATTTTTCAGGTAGTTCTTTTTATCCGAATGTTTTTTGAGTGCACTTCTGCTCAGGTGATAAATATGTAATCAATGAGACTTTCTTACACCTCAGATGCCTTCTTTGTGTATATTTGGTGAGATGACTCTTTACTGAAGTGGTTAAAATATTGTCACAGTGCTTCACTACCTCCTACAGCACAAAGCTCATCTTTCTGAAAGGACTTTGGGTGTGACCAGAGCTCTTTACTGAGGTCCAGCCCAGTCAGTTCACCAGGTGAAGTCAATGAGGGCGCCATTTATGCTGCTGAACTTTTAGTGTCAGAGATAAGCGGGAAAAAAGAGAAAAGAAATCTTCAAATTGGAGGCTGATTTTTTAGATTGATCATTACTTTTAAGCTTGAAAAACTTCATCTGGAGATAAAAAATATGCCTGCATATTTATGGGCAGTTTTCAGGAGTGAGATTTTAAATCTTAAAATTTCCTATTCATGTGAAAATCAGAAACTGAAGCTTTTTACTGGTTCAGCCATCAACTTTAATCCCTTATGCCCATGTTGTTTACATGGCTGTAAATTTTCACATATATCCTACATTCATCTTATAGTTAATGTATCTATCCACTTTGTTAGCCTGTTGCCTCAAATTGTCACAGCATCATTACTGAAACACTTGGGAATAATCTCAGGGCTGCAGTACAGAGAAATTACTTTCTCCTATAAGTTTCATAGGAGACTATTTTTATCTTTTCACTGTTTAGTACTGCTATATTCATAATTACTACTTAGGTATTACTGCTATTATTACCTAACAAGTGGTGTGGTATTTGGATGAATGTTAGAAATTTAGTATGTAATTTCCTTGTGTACCAGCTGGGGTACTCTAAAGCTAGACAGGGAGTACTGTCAGGGAACGGTGCCTGTGATACTCCTAAAACATAGCGAAGAGCTGACCCGTGTAGCTCTCCATGCATGGGACAGAGGAGGTCACATTTTCCACTGCAGCCAGTTAGGGTGAACCACAGCACAGACCACTCCTATACCATACATTGTTCTCCCCGACATGCAAATACTATTTTCTTCATAGAAACCAAATTAAGATACAAAAGACTACATATATTTTTAAATAGTTCCTCATCCAAAAGATACTCTGACTTGGCTTTTTTCCTGCTTTTCCTGAGAGACTGTTGGAAGCAACAATATTTCAGGCTTGTTGGAATGCTTAGAGAAATACATCCTTCTCCTTGAGAGATTTGTTTCAAGCTAATACTACTTTCTGCAAGTGAACATAATGAAGGACAGAGCCAAGAGGAACCTGGTAACTGATAGAAAACATCCCAGTGATGGATAAGAAAGCAAATTAGTAAAATACTGACATGATAAGTTATACAAATTGTTTCTCTTCTCTGAGCAAAAGGGGAAACATGACTTGCTCTCTGACAGAGTAGGTCACTTTGATGACATACTTCATGACACCTGCTGTCCCGGCAGAAGCTATTTAATTTCATTTATAAGGTAATTCTTGTTTCAAAAGAACAGTCTCATTCATGGTTTCTCTGCTACTTTTTTTTTTTTTTAGTATCTAATGCCTGAACCTCCAAAGTAATTTTGTCGTCACAAAGAGCATGCAGAAGAGGAAAGAAAACACCCACCGCTTCCTCCCTTCCTCTTCATTATATTATGTACTTGTCTCTCCTCCATTTCCCTTTTTGTGAGCTCTTCACTGCAACAGTCTTTCTGACTCACGTATTTGTGTGTATTTCTGCCTAGTTGTGCAAGCACTAAATGACAAGAAATAGTATTTTCTTGTAATTCTTTAATGGTGTCTTAACACTATTCTTTGGTACTCAGATAATGATCTTGAAAAATAGATTCTGCCTGACAATTAGTGAAAAGAGCTGACCTGCTTGTCATGTATAAGAATAGCTAAAGCCTCTCCTTTGCAATGTTCAGCAGCCAAAATAATACAGAAAAGGACACAAAAATATCAGATTACATAGTTATATTTACTGGTGTTTTCTCTGCTTTGGAAATAGAAGAGACTCCACAATCTGCCCCAGGTTTTCTTTCTTCCCCTTCCTTTCCCAGCAGGACCTGAACAGAAGCCATGTGGTCTGTAAACAGTTAGTAGGACAGAAATGGTTTCTTGCCCCATCAGAAATATTTAAGCATGTCTGATTCTTATTTTTTTTGAAAATTTTCTGTGAGTAAATATTGATTCTGTAAGTGTCTGCAACAGTAAGTGTAATGTTGGTCCAGTGTCACCAATACCCTGACTCTGTACCCAGCACAGCCTTTAGGTCTTGGAGCCTTTTCCTTCCATGGGTAGTTCAAAACATTTCTTAAACTTCAGCTCAAACCAAACTATAGTTATTCAAGGAACTGAAAAACACACTGGAACATGTGAATATTTCATTTGTAGACAGCCTCTGTTTATCTTTGCTTCAAAGCAAAAACAAAGCCTCTTGGCTTCCTTGTCTTCTTCAACACAGGATGGGAACTCTGCCTTAATTTCTGCAGGACTGTGCAGTACCTAACATCAAAGAGCTGACATTTACATCAGTATGAAAACTCCTGCAGTGCTGCACTTAACTCTGCAGTTTGCAAGCTTCTCAGCTACCCTTTCTGCTTGCCTTGCAGAGGAAATGTGGCTGCAGCTTCATCTCTGAGTGCAGAAACAGTGACAGCATGAGAAAGCTGAGGGCCAAATTAGCTGTGGTTTGCGGTATTTCTTCTTTTGCTTCCATTTTCTGCCCTCTAATCCTACCCACCTCACACATGAAAACCCATTTACTTTAGACAGCGGGCTTTGGGCATACATCACTTGTTCACCTGTGATTTCAGTCCTCCCCCCCTCAACACCCCCCACCCCCACAATGAATCAATCACCAAGTCTACTTTAATCACAGATAAGATGCTCTCCTGGTACTAATCATTGTAGCGTCTTTGATTTTAAAGGAGCTATGTGGCTTTTTTCTTTCGTGAGAAGAGGAACTAGCTGGGGCTAAAATATGTTCTGTGCTTAGAAAAGACATTCTTTTTTGCTTGTAGTAATTTACACAGATAATTCTATACCCTGACTTCCTCTGTGTTATGTCAATTGTCATCCCACTCTGCTGGATTTTGCTCTCATGCAAAATAAATACAAACTGGATTCTTGAACATCAAAAGAAAAAAAAAGTAGTTAAAAACAACACAGAATACACTAATAACAAATTTTAAACTATTATAAATCACATGCTTATATTGTGTCACTTTAAAATAAAACATGACTCATATTATTTGGCCATATTTTTACGATTTTTACAACTTGCCCCCTATGAAAAATGGGGCAAGTCTACTTTCATTTACTTGTCAAAACAACATCTGCAATGTAAATGGTGCTGGTCCTAGCCCTGGCCATATCTAGCTCCCCAAGTCCTCTGCTACATATTGGTAGTGATGTAACATAATCAATTTAGAGCAAACTGATCCAGCTCCTACCTACAATGGCTCTTCTTTCCTCATGGGACCACTGGCTTTCTCCAAAGCTGAATTTCTGGAAATTATCAGGTTTCCCTAGTGAAACTGAGAGAACCTAAAACCTGTTAGCTCTGATAACAAACCTGGGAGATGTGCTGCTGAAGACTGCTATGAAGTTTTCTGTGATGTCGTATAATGATCAAAGCTTTGTCTGCACACAGGTCACAGTGCTTGAACAACACTGATAATCCCTGCTAATTAATCTCATACTGGGGCTCTGGTTACTGACACCAAGCCACACATGCAGACTGAGCAGTATCTTATCATCCCCATGATCACCAGGAAGTGCCACCTCCACTGCTAAAGCTTACCAAGGAAGAAACCTGGGGCAAAGAGGCACCTCCTCAGCTCTAGAACAGCTGAAATTATTCTGTTTAGCGTACTTCTTAAAGCCAGAACAGGCAAAGCACTACAATATCTGCGGGTAGAAGATGTCATACATGTAAAAAGGTGCTCTTACAGAGTAGCAACTTCTCCTAAGAACAGGAAATAGCCTACCTTTGCTAGTAAAATGGTTTAGTGTAAACAGCTGCAGTTACCTCTGCACCTGGATAACTATTTACACTAAAATTACACTACTCATCTAATGACAAAACATTACCAAAAAAGAAATGTGTAGATCAGGCCTCATACACATGTGCTTTCAAACACGTACAAGAGCAAAGAGTTTTAGTAAACTGAACAAAACCATTACCATGGCCTCACATAAAGCAGTGGTGGCCTTGTGGCTTGCAGCTGCGCTGATGGTTCAAAGACGAGTCCAAGCACAGGTTTGCAGCACATTACCATGCTCTCAAGCACCTTTATTCAGGTCTACAGCATTTTGTGCAGTTTCTTGGAGATGTCACTAGATTCTCTTTTGATCTTGTGCCTAAGCAGCTCTTACACCGACCTTCCTTCTGGTCTCATGAGAAATCAGTTTCTTCTTTGAAATTTGAGCTTTAAGGAGTAATTACAAAGTAGTTAGATGGACAAGTATATAATTTATTTTCTCTCCTTTTGTATTCTGGTATTTCCCAAGCTGATTGATTGCACTAATTTTATAAAAAAGTAATATTTTAAGTATCTATTCACATCAGGGAATTTTTTTTAGTAATGAAAAGTGATTTAAGGAAATTACTATGTCTAGTTTTCATTTTCTTACAGAATATTTATTGGAAAATGTGTATTTGTCATGTAAATCAAAAGAATTTGAGACAAGATTGTTAGCTAGGGTAAAAATTTCTCTAGCAGAACCACATCACAATTTACTGAAACCTAAATATTGTAAGTTTTTTACATTAGAATAAAAAATTTCTATAAAAGAGAGACCTGATAGATTTTAACCTTCTAATAGCATATTAGAGTCTATTGTAGGTTTTTTTAATTGACTGAAATAATAGTATATTACAAAGAAGCCAGAAAGAAAGAAGGCAAACACACATCCATCTTTGAGAAGGACAAGGAGAATTTGAGGCCGTACAGGCCACTCAGCCGATCTGCACTCCCTGGGAATGTTACATTCTGAATCTCCTACAAGCATTTCCAAGCACAGGAAAGATAAGAAGGTGATTGAGAACAGCCAGCACAGAATTATCAAGGGTAAATTACACCTGAACAACCTGATTGCCTTCTGTGATGAGATGACTCGCTCCGGGATGAAGGGAGGAGCACTGAATGTTGTGTACTTTGATTCTAGCAAGGCCTTTGATATGGTCTCCCATTATCTCCTTAGAGCCAAATTAGTGGGGTATGGATTCTGTAAGTGGATGATAGCAGGGGTAGAAAATCAGCTGGACCACCATGCTGGAACAGTTGCAATCAACAACATGAAGCAGAACTGGTGACTTGTTGTACAAGTGGCCTCTGTCAGGGATTCATAGTGGGGATCACACAGTTATTCATGACCTGGGTGATGGAATGGAGTGCGCTCTCAGCAAGTTTGTAGGCAATAAGACTTTGGAGGGGGCAGCTGTGCTTCAAAGAATCTGGACAGACTGGAGAATGATCTGACAGAAACTCATGAAGTTCAAGGGCAAATGGGATCTGGGATCTTGCATCTGGGACAGATTAAATAGGTTGTATTAACAACAGTGTAGCCACTTGTCTGGAAAGCATTTATTGCCCTCTGTTCAGTACTTCAGAGGCTGCATCTGAAGTGTCTGTTTGGAGATACCCAGGACAAGAAGGTGCAGTGCAGAGCCACCAGGACAGCTATGGAGCTGCATGATGTGCTTGTGAGAGCAGACTGAGACACCTGGGTGTGTTAAGCTGTGAGAAATGAAGGTAAAGATAAGGTCCTACTGCTGGTTCCAAACACCTAATGGGAGAGGAGCACAGAGAAGGCAGAGCCAGGCTCTTCGCAGAGAGCCCAGTGACAGGACAAGCAGCAGCAGCCAAAAGTTGGACCATTTAGATTCTTGTTAGATATACTGAAAAATGTTTCCCCCATGCAGGTGGCCAAATACTGGAAAGGTTGCAGGATTTCCTTCTTTGGAGATTTCAGGACCGGAATGGATCAAACTGATGAGTGGTGCAATGGTGACCACGGGATTTCTTTAGATGTAGGTAGGGCAGATGTTAACCTGCTACTTTGTTTAGGTACTGTATGGATACATGCAACACCTAATTTTCACAAGGTCTACTAGAGCTTCAGCGTTCAGTTACTGTTGTCAGTACTCAGGTTACTCTTGGTATCTGAGGTTTTGAATGGAAGCATTCAAAATAAAAGGATGTTTCCATAAATTGAGCTTTGAAAACTCGGTATCTTACTTTTCCGTGACTTGCAAGAGAATTTCCAGGGCTAACTTAATTGTTATCAGCATAATGTTTCAAGGTCTCCAGCAGAAGAATGCTAGAAAGTCCTAAAGCACCACTGAAAGAAGGCACAAGCATAACCTTTTCTCAAAACAAAACCTGCAGTTCCAGGGACAACTGTCTAAACTAGAACACATGGGAACAACTGTAGTTCTGTGACAGCTCTTCAGCTATTGTACTTCCTGTGATTAACCACAGTAAGCACGAAATGCTAAAATGGCATATGCTAAGGAACCTGTAATTCTGGACTATGAACTGAAAATTCTTCTGAAATTTTGAAAATTATAAAAATAACAGCTAGAGGAAAATGGAACCTGAAGTGTTTTGGGGTTTTCTACAAAATAAGATAAACTCTCCACCAAGCATTTTTTCTTAAACAATGTGCAATTAAAGAATTAAATACTACATCTTATTTCTCAATCTATTATTCAATTGTGTGTCCTTTTATGTTTTAAGGGTTACTAAAAGCAGATAGAGGAAGCCTAAAATCTTTTCAACAAGATAAAGAGCATATTTTGGGAAAAAAAATAAAGCTTTTATACAGGCACGAGAGCAATTAATAGATTATTCAAAATAACATTTACTACCTGATGTTGAGCAAAACACCTTTCAAGTTGAAGAGTAAACAAGAAAAGGTATATACAGAATGTCCTTATTAAGCTTATATTTGATGCCTTTTGTAAAATATCATTATTTTAATAGAGAAATCTAGTAAGTTTGAGGAATTTGCTGGGGAAAAAAAAAGTTTAGATATTGTATATAGTGCCCTCTAACCCCCCAGCTGGAGTAACAATGTACAGGAACAATTCTGCAATTTCCTAGCTGATAACACCTGATAAAACAGGAGTTGGATCAACAGAGAGACATTAGAAAATCCCCGTTACTCTAGAAAGCTGCACACAAACAACTCCCAAGGTTGAACTGTAGGGTCTGTGAACCTAAAAAGGGTTAAAAGCCTTTTCTACAGAAAAAGGAAGAGGTTAGCCCTTAAAGACCATATAAGCTGCAAAACCTGGCAGTTGTGGCTTGTTAAACTGCTGGGAGGTGGAACCGGCAGCTGTGCTGCCAAAGTGGGGAAGTCATAAAAGGGAAGCAGAGGGCCCCAGAGGGAGCAGGCCAGTTGGGTTTTGCATTTCTCTGCCTCGGAGAATTGACTTTGTTTGAACTGAAACGGACACTGCTACTGCTGGATGCTGGTCGTAGGGACACTTTTAGTTGGCTTGTTTATGGAGAGCCAAACAAGGTGAAAATCAGCTGTCCTGGCTTCCACTGTTTTTAGGATTGTGGCTACAGGAGCTGCACCTGGCTGTACTAATTTCCCAAGCCTAGACTGAAGTGGGATGCTATTTTTTCACCCTTAAAAAAAACAACCAACCAAAAAAACGAAAGCATTACTTATTTAGATGTCTGGTCTCAAATTGGAGCTGATAATCTCTTTGCAGGGCTTTGGTTTTGTACTGTGCTTCCTGTTGAGAAACAAAAACAAACTGGTAGTGCTTAAAATGAAATGTCAGAATCCTTTTGGCTTAAAAAATTATTATGTTTATCTTTGCAAATTAATTTTAACAACTTTGAATTTGTATTTTAAATTTTGTTCCATAGACCATTTGGAATCTTCTATAATAATGTGAAATTCTGTGACTCCTGTAGCTCTTGATGGCACATCTGAAAAGTGGAGGCAATGCTTTCTGCCTGTAAACATATGTATCCAGTAATCATTCCCCCAGAGAGATTGATTTGTTCTTCTGAATATGGAGCAATTAAAGAGTCTGCATTTTAAATGGTTGGTAAATACTGGTTTTCTATTTCTCCTTTTCTGTTTTACAAATGAAGGAAAGTACTTATCTTAAAAATATTTGGTCTGGTCTTTTTGTATTTCCAAAAAAAAAATTGGTAATGGTTAATAATTTGACATCCTTGTAGGTTTTGTGCTCTTCTAGAATATTAGCTCACTTCAGACATTATTTATTTTCATCATGTCTTTAAGACACGTTCTTTTAAAAAAGTGGCAGCATTTTAGAACTACAGGGTAGATTTAAAGTAACCCAGCTTGGCTTGAAGTGACATGTGCCCAGACCAATTTATGGAGTAATGGAACAATTTATGAGTCTGCCTTAGCTGAAATTAGTTTCTATGGCAGTTGGCCCAGGGAAACTCTGTGAGCCTTCTGTTCTTTGCAGCTGCAGAAAATAATTGTAAAGGGAAATATTACCTTCCAGTAGCTAGGCAAAGTCTCACAAACTATGTGATATCCTTGTCTTTCAAACTGGAGACCCGAACTCACCAGCAGAAATGCTCTGGGTGACCAGTGAGAGAAAAAGCAATTCATATACTTTTTCATACTGAAATAAAGTAACAAATGAGTTTTATGTTTAAACAATAATGCTAAACGAAACTCTGTGGCAAGCATAAAAAAGAGCACACAGGTTTTAGAAGCAAGCTTGCTAAATCATGGTTAATTCCAAGCCTTTCTTAAAATTGAAGGTGAGAGCTCACACTCTTGTTTTAATTTATTCTAACCATTGATGAAGTCAGTTAAGGGCAGCCATTCATTAGCACAGTCTTGCTAGATTGTTTATGATTCTTCTTTCTCCCTTGTCCGCCAGCTTCCAGTTGGGAGTATCTTCCACCAAAAAAATGGGACAAAGTGGAAATTTTAGTGTTAATGGCAGAAAAAATGGAGCAGAATGGACAATGCAAAATAAATAGTTTACCCCAAGCCTACTTTGTTACATTTTACAAGCCTAGAGGCTTTTCCTTTTGGTCTCCGTTGATGCTTCTACATACCCTCTGTTCTATTAGGTATAGTAAACTACTTCATGAGAGGCAGAGTACGTTCTCTGCTTGCAAGAAGATCTGCTTAGAGATCTGGTGGTTTCACACCTCATTAATAAGGTTTCCAGGCACTGTGAGTTGGCCCTAGTTGTGCTCTCTTATTCAGTCCTTGTGGAGTGCAAAAACTTTACATTCAGTTATCAAAAAACTGGACATTCCAAGTCTCAAACACTTGGATATATTGAGGAGTGGATTTCTTTAAACTTGGGTAGGAAGTGCCAGTCAGGATTTGAAATGCACAGTAACCCAGAGAATTCATCTCCTCCTCTGTTTTCCCAAGTGCTTTACACAGGAACCAGATCCTGACTAGATTTCTAAGAGGCAGCTAAGGACTCACTGAAACTTCAAAACAGGTTGTACTTTGACATCTTGGCCCTTCATTTTCCTGTCAGTGCCTGGACCACCATCACAACATCTAGAGTTAGTTTGCTCACCCGTTATCTGTGCAGTGAAACAGGCAGTGTTGCCTGCAATGCAGCATGAATGCAGTTGTGGAGATATGTGACCCAAGAGATAGAATTAGACTCATTTAGGTTGAAAAAGACCTCTAAGAACTAGTCCAACCATTAACCCAGCACTAGCAAGTCCATCACTAAAACATGTTCCCAGTGGAGATGTCTCTCTCTGGGCACTACAGGCAACATAGCACCAGGTTTAGTCTTAGCTCTGGGACTGTTCTGTCCCGGAAGGTCTTTCATCTCCCATTTCTGTATAGGCACCATGAATGCTGCAACATATACTCACAGTGTCATGCTATAAAAAAATTGTTAATGGACTGAAATACAACTTCCATGTCATGACAGGCTGTATGAATAAAACTTCCCCCAAACCTGCACAAAAATGTCCCTGAGGCATAAAGGAATAAAGAAAAGACCTGGATTGTGCATTCTCTCTCTGTAGAGAGCCTATCTCCAAGGCTTAGCTTCCAGTAAGGATTAGGGTACAGTTAGGATTAGGGTTGAGAGAAGGACAGCCTGCTGCTGCAGTTGGAATAGGTTTACAAAGTAGCTTCAGAGAAAAACAGTGCAGAGGGAATTTGGAAGGGAAAGTGTTTTGGTGTGGGCATTGGTGGCGTGTCCTGGTCTAAGGCTCACCCTGCGGTCATGGTTAGGGCTGAGAAAAAGAGAAAGCCAAGGCAAGGGCTAGAGTCGGAAGGGGCTAGAAGAGGGGTCTCAAAGTGAAGGGTGGGCTGCAAAGAGAAATTGGCTTCAAGAACTTCCTTCTCTGGGCAGTGGCTGAGGGTCATGTCTGAAGCTCAGCCTCTGAGATTAAAGTCAGGGTTAGGCTTGAGAGAGAGAGCCACAAGCTTCTGCTGCAGTGCGACTGTGAAAGAATGGATAACTGGAAGTGTTAGCTGCAAGGAGAATTTGATTCCCAGAAGTTTTCTGTTTGACTTAGACCAAGGTGAATTGTAGCCCAAGGCTCAGCCTTTGGCTGGGTTTATTGATATGGCTGAGATGGGTTAACCTTGGCTGGATGTCAGGTGCCCATCAAGTTACACAATCACTCCCCTCCTCAGCTGGACAGGGGGAGCGTCCTTCCCAACTTCACTCCTAATTTTATCCACCTTTTCTCCCCATTGGGGGGATGGGGGTCTGTGGTCAGTTCATCACACACTGTCTTTGCTGCTCCTTTCTCCTTCTTCCTCCCCGGCTCCAGTGTGAGGTCCCTCCTACGGGAGACGGTTCTCTGTGAATTTCTCCAACATGAGTCCTTCCCACGGGCTGTAGTTCTTCATGAATTTCTTTAGCATGGGCCATTTCTGCAGGATGCAAGTCCTTCAGGAGCAGACTGCTCCAGCGTGGTTTGGCATCTTCTCACAGAAGCCACCCCTATAGCCCCCCATACTACCAAAACATTGCCATGCAAAGAAAGAGCCTAGAGCTGCACTGAGAGTTGACTTAGAAAGGAGGTGGGCTGCAAAGAGAACTTGGCTGGGAGATTGTTTTGGCTTGGGAATTAAAAGGGGGGTGACAGCACTTGATTATATTTACATCAGGATTAGAGTTAAGGCTGGGAGAAAGAGAGAGCCTAACGTTCCTGCAGGAGGGGAGTTAGAGAGGGGGTTTTAAGAAGTATAAGTTCAAGGAGAGCTTGGCAGGGCTGCCTGGTCTGAGGCTCAGCCTACTCTTATGGCTGGAGCTACAGCTGGGGTTATTTCTGACAACACAAGAGAGTGTACTGCTGCAGTTAGAACAGGCCTAGGACACCTGGGATGCAGGAAGAACTTTGTTGCAAGAACTTGTTGTTATGACTGGTGCTCAGCAGTCCTGGTCAGAAACCCACCATACAGCTTGTGTGAAGGTTAGGGCTGGTGCTGGGAGCCAAAGAGAGCCTAGAGCTCCAGGTGGAGGGAGGCTTGGTGAGAGCAGCTGATAGGGAAAAGGCTGGGCCACAAGGATAACTTGCCTGCAAAAACTTGTACGTAGAAGCAATGGCTGAGGGGCCTGGTCCAAGGCTCAACATTACTTCTAGGTGTAGGGTGAGGTTTGAGGTTATGTTTGACAGAACGAAAGAGAGAACAGCTGCAGCTGGCTCAGGGCTAGAAAGTGACTGTCCCAGGAAAGTGTAGGCTGCCGGAAGAACTTGGCAGCAAGAACTTCCTGGTGTGGGCACTGGCACCACATCCGAAGCCCAGCATATGGTTTGTTTGAGGCTTAAGGTTAGAGCTGAGACACACAGAGGACCTGGAGCTTCAGCTGGAATGGAGCTAGAAAGGAGATCTTAAAAAGAAAGGTGTGGGTTAGAGAAGATGTGGCAGGGAAAATATTTTATTGAGGGCTCTGGCTGGGGGTCCTGGTCTAAAGATCTGTGTTACTGTCAAGGTGGGCATTTGGACAGAGAGAGCCTAGAGCAGCAGATGGAGGGGGCTTAAAAGGGAACATGTCAAAGGAAGGGGGAGACTGTGAGAAGAATGTGGCTGTGACAGTGTTTTGGTGTGGGCAAAGGCTGGGGACCCTGCATTGTGACTCAGCATAAAATTACGCTTGCCCTCAGGGTTAGTGGTAGAACTGGGGGAGAGAGAGCCCTGGAGCTCCAGCTGAAGGTGAGTTAAATGGGGTTTGAAAGGGAAGTCTAGGCTGCAAGAAGTGGACTGGGAAAATTTTTACTGTGGGCACTAGCTGGAGGGCCTCAGCCTCTGTTCTATTTTAAGGGATAGGATTACAATTGAGGGAAAGAGACATCCCAAGAGGAGTGTAGGCTGCAAGTGCAATCAAGTTTTGTCTCTTCAAGAGACCCGTGTTTCCAGCTGCATCTATGTCATGGATTCAGTGGAAAACCTGTGTCCACACTGGTTCCTATAGGAAAGGCAAATACAGGCAACCATCTTTGTTCGTGGTACTTAAAATTGAAGAGGACAATTCTTTGCCTCAGACCTTTTCATGTAGATATCGCAGGCCCTTGAATTTTTTTAACTCTGCTGTAATTGTTATGGTCAGCATCTTTTGTTCTTCTGATAATACAACCTTCTTTAGTGAGAACTCATATTTGCAGGGAAGAGCTCTTTAGTATCTAGGGCAAGATGACAAGAAAGTCTTCTGGAAAAAAGAGCAACTTCCTTTCTCAGCCTTCCCTATAAAAAACCTACTAAAATGTTTGCTATTTATTATTTATTATTTATAAACCAAAATGCTTCACTATATGGATTTACTCTGCAAAGATGACAAAAGACTCGTATGTGGCAGATGTTAGTCATGTTGATGTGTGCAGCATTGCACGATGCTCAGATGTCATGTTCTAAGCATAATGTAAGGGATAAAATGGGTACTGAACTCTTCCGAAAGTCTGACTTCAAATCTATATTTAGGCATCTAAGTGACCTGCTTTTATTCAAAGGTGCTGACTACTCAGCTGCTTCCATTGACTGCCGCAGAATATAAGGGATTTTTTTGTTGTTGAATCTATTTTCGAGAACAAAAATTACAGTTTAGTATCTTTGTAACTCCCAAGTAATTCTGCTAAAAAAGAAAAAAAAAAGACGGAAAATTAAATACATGTCTCTTTTGTCCTACTCTCCATAAGATGAAAGAAAGAGACCATCTAATAAATCCCAGTAACTGTTTCTATGCAGGAGAGAGATTAAACACGACTGGTTTGGATTCCAGCATGATAGATAACTTTGCTGTTGAGATCACAATGGCAAAAGAGAAATGAAGAGGTTCGACACATTTTTAAATTTATATAAGCTTGTGTTGGGGTCCCAGACTCATGTATTGACCTTAGTTGCCCTCAACAGCCACACCTGGCAACACCTTCTGCCCAGGACCTCCACTTAAGCTCAGGTAGGGCACAGTTTAGGTCTTTGCCTGAGCTGTGTTGTAGGCATACCTGTCTCCAGCTCTGTATTCTGGCTATACTTTGGGCCTCCTTTGGAGGTAGCTTGCCTGCACCTCTGTTTCTGGCCCTGGATAGACCCTGTGCCTACATTGTGCCTTCCTGGATGGACCTGGTTCATCACCTCAGCTTCTCTGGGATTGCTGATATGATGTGTGCTGTTGCCAACACCCTGCCCACTGAGTGCAGGCCCTTTGGAACCATACCTTGTCGCTGAGGGTACTGGTTGCACTGGGATGACCCTCACTGGTGGTTCGTCCACCTCATGGAGCCCTGCTCTTGCTTCTCCCTAAGGATCTGGTCACCTTGCTGAAGTATCAACTGATGAACAAAGCAAGATCTACAGCAGGCAGGTCCGTTTGTATTATTCAGAAGCTGATGGATGACTTATTGTAAAGGCACAGCAAATGTATGCTCTGTGTTACCCGTGGGTACTGACCCTGAATAGTGACAGCAGGTGTCATTGAGGTTCCTCATTATACAGCAGAGCAAAGTGTATGTGGTGTTTGATATTTCTGAGCTGAGCAGATGTGCCTTTGCAGGATGTCGTCTGTCACTGACCACATTCTCTGTGGCCATGGAGGCAGCCAAGAAACATTCTGCTGGGGGTACAACGGGACAGTGAGGTCATAGGGGTGCAATCCTCCTGCACAGGACCGAGCTTTCTGTATTAACTGCACGCCGGCTGTAAGGAACCGCTCTGCTCAGAGAGCCGAGCTGGGCCGGGAGCAGCTGGCAAAGCCCTGCCGCAGAGATCCCTCTCGTTCCTACAGGTCCCTTTACAGGGGGAGAACTTGAAACCGGAGTAACTATCACACAAACTGCACAAAGTTACCGTTTGAGCGACTAGCTAGCTAAAGACTAGGGCGACGACAAGCTTAATTTCCCAGAGGACTGGAGATGGGTGTGAGGACCGGAGAGCAGCGGACGAGAAGCCCTTCNGCCGAGCCGCCCCCCCCCCCGGGGCGGCGCCGAGCCGCAGCCCATCTCCGCAGGCCCCTGTCCCTGAGGGAAGGGAGGCGCGGGCGGCCCCGCTCCCCCGCTGCCCGCGGCCGCGCAGGCGCCGCGCGCGGGGAACATGCGCAGTGGGGCGGCAGAGCCGGCGCTCCGCGGTTCCCGCGGGGGCGGGGCGGGCGCGCGGTGCGTGG
>VWZT01011147.1:0-27933 GCA_013397055.1 Pachycephala philippinensis
TGAAAAGCAACAACTCTCTTCTTAACAAAATTTCTAAAGGTCTCTTACAGCTCTTAAGTCTTGGCGAGGTCACTTTTCTTTTTCTGCAAGCTGCACACGGAATTCTCTTCCCCCCATGTCTTTGACAGAGAAATAAAACAGTTTGTGACATTACANTTTGTGACATTACAGTCTCTTACCACAGCATGCCAGAAGCCTTTTTAAGCTACGCGCGAAAGACACACCGCGCCCTCTTTTCACTCTCCGTCTTTAGCTCCGTCTCACATGACTCACTTTCTCTTTCTCTTTGACCTTGAAGCTTCCATGTTGAAGGGCTAATTTCTTTTCGGGCTTTACACTGAAAAGAAAAGCCTGTTTCCCTTTATGCTGCGAGCTGCTTAATGTTTCTCTAGTTCGATATCGGCTGCGTTGGTGGCCGAAAACTGTATCGGCTGCCGCCGGGTCTGTGCAAAGCCACGTGGAGGGGGGAGGGGAGCTCACCAGTTTTCAGAAGCCATGCCGGGTGGATTTTAGCTGTGTGACAGTCCATAGTTGGTTTTAGCTGCCTGAGGCCTTGGGATAGTTTCTTCACAGCGACCCGGACTCTGTGCCACAGCGCTGAGAGAACAGGGAGGGGGCAGGGGACCCCGGCCCGGTCCAGCCACCCCCCCGGGGAAAAAACCAGACACCAGAAAACTCAAATTTCCCACACCAGTGAAGCTTTTATATGCAAAATTGCGAGAAGCGATTGGTCTAAAACTCTGTCCATCAACTCACTCTCCTCAAACCACAAAAATATTTAAAGTATTCGGTTTCCCAGCAACTTTTTGAGGTGTATTACCTGAATAAAGTGGCCCATCTGATTTTTCAGACACACTGTATCAAAGAAAAATATGTATTTTAAGCCTTTCCATCTCTTATGGTTTAACCCAACCAGCAGCCAAGCTCCAGGCAGCCACTCGCTCATTTCCTCACCAGTGGGATTGGGGAGAGAATGGGAAGAATGAAAGGTAGAAAACTCATGGGCTGAGATAAGGACAATTTAATAGGGAAAGCAAAAGCCATGCCCACAAACAAGGCAAAACAAAGAATTAATTTCCTGCCTTCCCATGGGGAGGCAGGAGTTCAGCCATCTCCAGGAGAGCACGGCCCCATCACAGGTAACAGTGACTTGGGAAGACAAACACCATCACCCCAAATATCCCCCTTTTCCTCCTTCTTCCCTCTGCTTTCTATACTGAGCATGATGTCACATAATCTGGAATATCCCTTTGGTCATTTGGGGTCACCTGTCCTGGCTGTGTCTCCTCCCACCCTCCCAGGCACCCCCAGTCTCCTCACCAGTGTGGCTTTACAAAAAGCAGAGAAGGCCTTGGCTCTGTGCAAGCCCTGCTCAGCAATAACAAAACCATCTCTGTATTATCAACCCTGTGTTCAGCACAAATCCAAACACAGCCCCACACCAGCCACTGCAAAGAAATTAGTTCTAGCCCAGCTGAAACCGCCTCCCCAAAATTCCCCTAATCAGTTCATACTTTTGAAAATCTGATGGAAACACATGAATGCTACTTGCAGAACATAAAACATCCATAGCAAGTTAGAGAAATTATTACAGGTTCAAGGAATTCCAGACACAAAAATACTGGTGCTTGTATTGCTGGCTTTTAAAGCACGTCTGCCATTTCACATTCAAAAGTCAACATTGTTATTAAAAAAAACAAACAAACAAACCAAAAAACATTAAACAACAAAAAGTTGATCTTTCTGAAGTCTCTTTCTGAAGAAAAAGAAACAGTATAAACACCATAAAGGATTGAATATATCTTTAGTAAAATCTGCTTTTGTCTGAGAACTTTCAAGGTCCAATCCAAATTCTCAAAGTCTGAAATTCTTTGTTTTACACATAAATTGGATCAGGCTCTCGACTGTTTCTTTTATAAAACTCGAATGACCACAATGATTAGCTGCAATGGCAACCTAAAGTTACACTTACCTCTTGTACCAGGTTATACCAGTACGGAGCTTCATTTCACTTTTCATTTTTTCTTAAATGTCACTTGACAGCATTCAAACTGACCTTTATCTTTACACTAATAGCTTTTCTTATCAGCGGCAAAATCACTACATCTTCCACACAGCTGATCTGTCACTGGAATAATCCTCTGTTTGGAATAATCCTTTACCCTAACATTTGGTGCTGACTATTAATACATTAAGAACTAACAGCCAAATAATTACCCTTTCACCTAGGAAAACACTGGTGGCCACCACGGAACGCTCCCTCAGTGACAGTGTTGTGCCCTGTGTAATTGATGCAAACGCATGAGGGGATACTGGTATGTTCCCTGCACTGGCTGTCACTTCCACACACTCACTATTTGTCTCCATAGGATGGCAGAGGCAATAGCCTACTGCCAGGACTTTTTTGTTTGTTTATTAGAAACAACTCTACTTCTAATGGCAAACTATTTCTTTATTGTGACAAGATAATTTTTTTTTCCCCAGGCGGCTACACATATGGGTGCTGCATAACATTATCTTACATTTCATTTCCAGATAAATTTGAACCTTTCCACAAAAGCCAAAAAATATTTCTTTCCAGCTTGTGTATATAATGTGTACAACTGAAAACTGGCAAATCTTCCTTGTCTGTTAGTTGCAAATGCATCATAAATTATGATGCATAGAAAAATTCAGCATTTCACCTTGCATAAGCATATAATTCATAGAATACTGCAGATGATGGAGCAGAGATCTCTTTTCTCCACTACCAATAAATTAACCTCCAACTTGGTTTTATACATCTGCCAGCACAGTGGTGAACTGAGGTGTTGCAGGCGCCATTGTGATGGACTAAGGAAATGCTAAGGTCTGGTGCTTTACCTCATCAATCTGGAACCCGAATGGAGCTTTCCCTGAAGGTTGCCTCCAAATACATTCCTGAGGAGCACTGACTGGTGACCAGAGCGTCTGGCTGGAAAAAACAAGTTCTGCAGCATAGAAACAGTGTTAACAGCTCTTCACCAAGACATGTTACCTCTTTAAGGATATCTTTTCACCAGTACTGAGTAAGGGGCTGACCTCTCCTCGAAGCAGATAAAATAGTCTGAAGGCAACACTTGGGATTTCTTCTCTTTTTTAATTAACAATGTGGTATTTCACATGGTACATTTTCACATTTCGCTCCCCCTCATT
The DNA here is from genome assembly GCA_013397055.1 of Pachycephala philippinensis. Classification (NCBI taxonomy): domain Eukaryota; kingdom Metazoa; phylum Chordata; class Aves; order Passeriformes; genus Pachycephala; species Pachycephala philippinensis. The sequence goes on from VWZT01011147.1 coordinate 3,175, forward strand.
GTTCAGATTCCTATCAAAGTTACAGACTGGACACAGGGTACTGCAACCACTGACACTGCTTGCCCACTTCCTTAACATATGCCATAGAAAGTGCCATGAAAGGATATTCCTTCCACAGCATTTAAGGCACCATATGGAGCTAGCTAGCAGACATGGATTTTATTCTCAGCCTGTTCAGTGACGCTAGGGAATACCTTCCTGCTTCACTTTCTTTTTCCACAGCCTAGAAATGACAACACTTGCTTTTTTTTTTTTGCCTTTTTTTTTTTCCTTTTTTTTTTTTTTTTTTGGTAAAACTGTAAGATTTCTAGTAAGAAAAGAAAAGAAAAAAAAGATGTTAAAGAGGACAGTGTAAATGTCACTATAAGGAATTCTTTTACCAACAGAAATATTTAGCTGAGTTCTATCTACAACAGAGGCTAATAATAACAAACATTATTTACAAAGAATAAATTAAACTATATAAACTGTCACTGAATTATCTAATTGGCATTTTCTCTCTCCCAAATGCACTCCAGATTAAGTATGTATTCACAACGTCTCTTAAGTCTTTAAACTATTTATAACTCTCCTAAACACTGAAATAATGTATTTACATCAGGATTAATCATCACTATAATTTAATTAGCATTTGACAAGAATTGATTTGGCAGAACTTTTTCCGTTAAAAATAGGAAATGGCCATAAACCAGGGGAATGGCCATAAACTAAATACACTGTTTTTTCTCTCCATCTGCTTCTGGTGAGATGCATTCTTCAACTGCTAATTCAGTCAAGATCTCAGCTTCATTTATCCAGTTAATTAGAGTCAGATGCTGACAACATCAAGATGATAAATCAAATCTGGGTATGCAGGCAAAAAGAAAGCTGCTGCTAGCACCAATGTACATGTTTTGATTTCTTACAGACCTACATATGAAAAGAGGAAAAACCAGTAGCACACTAGGAGCAGAATTGCAATTATATCCCATAAAAGATGTGTCTAAAATTTAGATACTAAAGCACTAATCTTGTAAAAGCTTGGACTCAACAGCCAGATCTAGAACCTCACACTACTGCCAAGCTGCAGAAGGAGCTGAAGTGGTGTGTCCCACTTTTAGGGCACTGGCTCCAGCTACTATACTTGCTATAAGAAGTTGTTTGCCATCTCCTTCGGTTATGTTTCAAAAAACAGTGGTGCTGACCCCTGTATTTTATGGAGAGCCTGACCACCCAACCACTCACCAGGAGCTCCCAGAGCACACCAGTCAGATCCTTCCTCTGGGATCCAGTCACCCCGAAATGCCCCAGGCTAGTGAAGACAGGGCAGCTTGTGGCACACAGAAATATGCACTTCTAGCGTCTGCAGAATTTAAAACATCAAAAGGTGTGTGCAGTCTGGACTATAACTGGACTAAAGTAGCACATGTGCTGGGGTTTACAGTTTTGTTCTTGAGAACCTGCAGGCATTTACACCTTTTCAGAGAGCAACAAAGAGATGTAAATGATCCCATCTAATCTCCTTTTTGTGCTTTTTTCTGTTCACTCTAAGGGATCACATCTGTGTCACTGACAAAGAACGCCAATCATAATTAATGCTGACTTAGAAATTACAGAGGGAGAATATGTCACTATGCCTTCTACATTCTTTGTTCATGCTTAGATGGACCAAGAACTCTGGACAGATTGAGAATATGCCACAATACTAAGAAAACTTCAACATTGAAAGACAAAATGTTGTAGCATATGATTTTCTTGCTACAAAACATAAAGCAAACAAACCAACCCTTAGCTCTAAAGCAGTGAACAAGTTATGTCAGAGCATAAAGAGTAAGAGGACCCTTGGGGCTTCTATTGAAACCATATAACAATGTTGAGTATCAGTTCTACAATGATCTATATGCACAAAGCATACACATTGTTAAAGGATATATAGACTCCAGGGTCACTAAGTTCAGCCCCAAACTACCAAAGTGTTTTCCCATGTCTTTGGTAATATTCCATAAGAAAGCCTGTATTTCTTTCCCCACTGCTTTAGAAATAGTTCTACTCAAGTTAACTGACTAACTACAACCCACAGGGAATCAAAAGCTCTTTTTCAAAGTTCTTTTTCAGGTAGCAAAGGATTGATTTCAATCCCTAAATTTGGCAAAAACTCCTCTGCCCATGAAAACCTACATTATACAACAACATTCCTCAACTCCCATTCCCAATGTATCCTTTCCCAAGGTCTCACAACTTTGCTACATTTCGAGTCACAGAGTATGGCCTCGACATTATTATCTGACCAGAGTGCCAGTGATTTTCAATTTACAGACTAACAGCCCTCCATCAGGAGCTCAATTCTGGTTCTCAGAATCAACATTTTTGTCTTTTGAGCATTCAGTTTTTAAGGCAGAAGTTTTAGCTTCTCACCCAACTACAAAGCAATTCCAAGTTCACAGGATCAGGAAGTTCACAGCAAAAGGTTATAAGATTATTTTAACTATATGTGGGTAACTTAAAAAGATAACGTTGGATATCTGAGGAAAAATATTAAGTTTATCCAAAGCTAGCGTGCCTGGAAACAGATGAAGAGGCAAAAAGCCGACTTACACAGGAAATTGCAGTTTCTTTTCTAAAAGCTCCTATTCCACACTGATACCACGTGGCACTCCTCTCCCATCTTTCTCTGGATTCATGTTGACAGCAATTCACTGCCTTTACTTAGAGAAATGTTAACAGTCTCAGACAGAAACATCCTGGCAGTAACAACAAAAAACTCACCGTTCATTCTGGCAGGTACCACAGACATCTGTTGTTCAGGTGCAGGACTTGAACAGCTCGAGAGAATCAAAACAGCAGCCAAGGTGAGGAATGTGGGAGCAGGACAGGCAGGCATTGTTATCCTGGGATGTGGCCGCACTGGATCCAGCCAGTAAGACAACCGAAGACCAAGCTGTCTGAAGGAAAAAAAACTTTTGTTATTGGTAATCCTATGCCTCCACAAAAAGTACTGAGCTTTGGAGAGCGGAAATAAACACATCTTTGGGAACCACTCTTCCTCTCCTGGAAAACTTGTCTCTGAAAATTGCAGAAGGTGGATACCCTCCCACACTGTGAGCTAGTGGGGTGTTCTGAACTCTCAGGTGAGACACAGCTTATGGACGGGTCACACATAAATAGTTGCAATTCTGTCGTGAGGCCCGTCATCACCCCAGTTTTCAAGGCAATATGCCACAAAGCAATAATATAAACTGGTGCTATAAACAGACAGCCCAGACCGGTCCTTGGCACATTGCTCAATTTCCCTCCATGGGGTACACACAGACCTTAACACACGTTAAGCTTACACAGAACTTATATGGAGCCCTTGTTTTCAAAACCTTAATGTTTCCACGCTTTAGAAGGAAACAAACACCTTAAACTAGCTTTTTCTTTCAATTTCAGCAAATATCTTAAATTATTTATCCTCAGCATGACCTTAGCATTAAATCACAGTGAATGTTTTCACCAACAACCTCAAGTTTGTTGGAGGTTTTGGTGATTTTTTTTACAGCATGTGTGATCTACAAGTATCCTCTCCAAGGATTTGATCTGCACAGTATTCTACTAAACAGAGTGAATTTCTCAGAGGTGGGCTCTCACTTTAATAAGATACAGCAAAACTGTCCCACAATTAAAGTAAATAAATGTGAGGCAAACTTGACCTGACTACAGGAGTTACACCTGCCAAGATGAGGGAAAAAGGATAACCCCATTAAAAACTCTTCTTGCTGCAGCTGTTTCTCTTGTCTTGGGTATCGCTACAAAAGTGAATTATCAGTTTGATGCCTTCTGTGTTTCTATTCTTATTCTTGCATAAGGATTTTTACACATTGATACATCAGTTTTTCTCCAAATGGGAAGTGTTTTTATAAACACTGCTCAAATATACACAATCTCAGGCTGAATATTGAACCTCTCAAGTATATATAAATATTTTACTTTTTATAAAAGCATCCAAAATTTCTAGTTGTTTACTTCAAAAGTCTCACTCTTCCTTAAACTAAAATCTTACTTTCCATAGTATTTGACAATTCACTCAGAATTCAAAATTTATACGACCTATATTTTTACCAGCATATCAACATAAGCTGTGAAACAACATTCATTCCAAGCCAGCAAATGATCTCATTTCATACGCACATTCTCTATCTGAGTCCAAGTCCCTACAAGGCGAGCACACAATGCAATTTCCTGCAAAAGAAAACCACTGAAATTAGTCAGGGTGACAAGAAACTCAGATTAAACTCGGCAAAAGGTTCACAAAGACTTAGCCAAATCGTCTGTTTGTGACTTTTAATGACACCTAAAATCATGTTTGAGCCACTCCAGTTGAAGCAAACTCCTGTTTCTGCTCCAGACTGATTCCCTGCCACAGCACCATGAACCAGGAGGCAACAACTGACCTGAAATAACAAGTCCTTACTGAGGTGTTACATATAAAAAGACATTTATGTAGGTAATTAGCAATGTCCACAAAAAACCCTCTGCTGTAATCATAATTCTCAAAAATTTATGCTAATAATTTTTAAATGTTTAAAAAGTTAAAAACTTCATGCTCACTAAACATAACAGTACTGTTTCAAAAATGATGATACGAATAATTAATCAAAGGATGAAATGCAAATGCAAATGACAAAATGATCCCTGCAAACCCAAATACATTCTCCACATGAAGGAGGTCAAGGTAAGACATGGCTTACATATATCATAGATCTCTCCAGGAAATTAACCTAAAAACCACAAAAGAAGGGGCACAGCAGACATACCAATATAATGTTAGTATTTAAATATGCATTGGAAAATCCATATATAAGTGTATTTCACTACAAATAAACTAAAGCAGTATTTTGAGAGATATGAAAACAATCTATTTGTATCTATTACACTGTAGATTTTAACCTAATGGAGACAAGTTAGAAACACCTACAGCCCCACTGAAAACAAGCTGAACTCACAGTTCACTGTATTTTGGTTTTGTGTCCATATTTGTTAGCCTACAATAATGAATTTAATTAACAGAATGCTTTCCCATCACCGAATAGTTTCATTAGGCAAGCACAAAACATATCAACCCACCTTCTAAGAGACTGAGAGAATACAATTAGGAATGTTTTGTTTGCAAAAGTTCTAATGCATGTTACTTTTTTGGGGCAGGAAAATGACCCAAATATGAATTTAAAAACATTTTCTCTTTTATTTATAATTGCACTCTAGTCTTTTCTGCTCTTACACTTTGTGTTCTTTTCATTTAAAATGAAATGAAAGTGATCTTACTTGTACTGCCCAGCACTGGGAAGAGGAGAAATCATCACATTCTGGAATCCTTGAATGCAGTGTTTCCACAGTTTGAGAACTTTTGCAGGGATCTGAGGCAGAGGATGCGTGATGTATCAACTCCAACCAACTTAATTTTAGGAGGCTTGCTTTATTTTCTTATCCTTTGGTTGCTTTTCCAAGTGAACACAAGAGGGCACAGCTCATGTGCAATCTCAGGCTGTATTCATATCCAGTATATGCCTAATTAAAATCAGTTCTTCCTACATGCAAAGCGGCCCCCTGTGGGAAGCTCACATGCAAAAATAAGACAAAGACAAGAAATCTTACATACAAATAATTTCACATACTACATGAAAACTGAAATGCTGTAAGTGAAACAACATAAGATTTCCATATGATAAAGGTAAATCAGGACCCCAAAAGCAATGTATAGCATGTACAAGTTAAAGTATCTATTTCAGGAAATATGACACTGATGCAACTAACATCTGAGGATTCTGAATATAAAGCATCCTGGAAAAGGAAATACAGAATGACTCAGGAAAATGATCAGTCTGATAAGGGTGGGGAAAAAAAATGAGAATATAGTATTCTTCCCTACACTAATCCCTTGAGACCAAGCTTATCAGTCTATTTTTGACACAATGATTATTAAAAAAAGTCAGAGGTTGGAACACTTACTAGTTTCTGTACTCTACAATAGTTAATCAGGTGTTCCACTTAAATACAGATTTTGTGCTCTAAGATAATCCAAAGCTATTAAAAAAATTAGTTATAAAAACCATGAGATAGTCAATAACACAACAAGGTTGTTTTAACCTTTGTTAAGGTTAAAGACCTTAAATTAGCTCTGTAGGGCTGGTAAGAATTACATGTATTCAAAAACTCTGTACAAGCCCCAGGAAGCTGGGCAAAGTCAGGGCTGATAAGAAGCACTGTTGAGAGCTGACTTAATTCTGCTACTGCAGCTTCCAATCACTGCTCAAGTACCTTCTACAAACATCTTCTCCCAGTGCAGAACTGGACAGGTAAAACCCACCAAGTTCTAGACCGTATCCTCACCCCTCTGTGAAAAGCCTGGACTAAGGAAAAAGCACCACACTGCACATAAGGCTACAGAAGTTTCCATTCATCCACGGACAAACCCCCAGTGGTGTGGTGGCAGCACTTGTGTGCATCACCCTGTCCCTAAAAGCTGAGCAGTGATACTCCCAGCAGGAAGGCTGGTCCCTTTTACCAAGTTTGCCAGTGCACCTTTGCATATCAATTGCATTATTTATAGTCATCCCTCCTGCCTTCAGAGGGGCCAGCCCAACCACCTGCCCAAAGAAGAATGGTGCTCTTACAGCTCATGATAATCTTAATAACAAGTCACAGAATCATTTAGGCTGAAAAAGACCTTTAAGAACTCTGAGTCCAGCTGCAACCCAGCACTGCCGAGTCCACTACTAAACCATGTCTCCAGATGCCACATTGAAATGTCCAAGCAACTCCTGCCTTTTGCACCTATTGACAATTCACATAAGCAGTGAACTGTTTTGTCTTCTTGGTTTAAAAGCACCTGTCTTCATGGGGAAAGAAAAGCCTAAGGAAATTTACTGTGAGGTCTGGATGAGAAAGATGCAGTCTGAAAAGCGGCTCACAAGAAACATGCAAATGAAAATAGGGGCTGACAGCAACTGTGCAGTAGAAATCTGCTCTAAAAAAGACTGTAACATACAGGCATGATTGGGGCATAGGTTCAATACACATGCTGTACTTTCTAGGATACATCGCCAATCTGAAAACACGTTTGGCCACAGGATTTAAAACTTTTTTTACACTGTTGATCTTAGCATACTGTTTTTCCCTGAATAAATACTTTGCTTTTGCTATTAAAATTTTAAAAAGCAGGAAACGGACTGGAAACACACTCCTGTCATGGCATTACTGTCAATGAGACACCAGAGAGAGTGGTTCAGTTTGCAACAGGACTTCAACATGGCAATAATCAGCACCAAAATGCTTTGCTGCAGGTACAGATCTGAAACTCCAGCTTCCTCCTTCATGAGATTCTTCCTCACATCCCAAAACCCCATCCTAGGTTTCAGATGCCAAAGTTATCTTGTTGGATATAGATGAGTGGTTCACTTTTTCGTGAAAGTAAGCCCAGTGGAAACAATACACTTTATATAACAGTAATCAGAGCATCCAAAACACAAGAAACCTGAAAGTAAAAACTCCTCAGTGAAAAAAATTCATAAATGTCTTCCACCTTCCATTAAAATGCCCTAACCACTGGGCTGCAGACAGCAGCACAGTGAAGGAATCTGTCACCTCTCCTAGGGCAGCACACCACCGGACACACACAGGTTCTGATCAGCTGAAACGAAAACTAGTATTTCCTCCTCCTTATTATTTATATTAGCAAGTTCATTATGTCTGCTTGTCCTCAGTATAAAAACATAACGGGAAAATGAAATGGTTCTCCAGCTCAGGTAAAAATGATGAGCAGCAGTTCTATTATGTCCAGAGTTGAGTGCAAAAAGTGAGCAAGTTCAGAGAAAGAGGACAGGAAATAGAGAGGAAAGAATAAACACATGAAAGAACAGACTGCTTCTTCCTATTAAGTTATCAGTCACAGTGTATAATTTGAAGCAAAATGAAATCAATTTCAAAAATTTCAGCCCAAGACAATATGAGGCACATCTATTTGCTTTTGCTTACTTCAATAGCATAATATATATTTGTCACAGAAGCAGAATTAAATTTTAACTCTTTTCAGAAGGAACCGTTTCAAAAGCAGTAACAGGCTTTAAAAGAAAGCAAGATCGCTTCAGTTGACATTAGTTTCTGGCTCCATTCTCTGAAATGCTATATGTTACCGTGCACATGTTTGTTTTTATCTGTCACTGTGGTTTATTGTTAAGGAAGTGTAGTATCAGCTGTCTCTTCCCTGCCATCAAAGCTACTTCGTTAAAGTTAATAGTGTTTGACTTCCAGAGGATCTTTTACGAAGGTAACACAAAAAAACTTCTGCTCATCATTATTTTTACAGCAGTAAAGACACCAAATGGATGCAGTATCCCCTTTACCTTTTAAAAAAGAAATCCACTGCATGAATTTGTTGAAAGCATTTGAGAACTCTATTTGTCACTTGCCAAATTACTTTGGGGAATCAAAATGTTTACCACACACCATCAGATTACTGTATTAATGAGTATCTGCCTTGGTTTGTGGAAAAGTACAAAGGATCCCCTGCACCTGTGTGTACTGCCTTCTGCCCAGCATTATTCCTTAATAGTGTTAACTATTTCTGTTACTGCCATGAAACATTCAGCAGTACCCCGCCTCCAGCCCAGAGGAACACAGTGTGACAGTCTTAACGAAAGAACATTCAGAGAATATTAATTAAGTCAATTCATTTTGGCTTGATTTTAATTATAAATTGAGAAGTGTGTGATATGCTGTATAACTTTTAAAACTTTCCCTACACTTCCAAAAACATGTCGCTTTTTATGATACTGTCACTGCTTTTGAGTCCCTTTGCATTTATATCTCTCCTAATCTCTATTTTCTCCAAGGTACTATAACCACACCTGATTTCAAGAATAAGGGTCACTCCAAATAACGGGCATTATCTGGGGAGGAGGGGCAGAAAGGAACTGGCAATACATTTCATGAAATTTAATCCAAAATCACTGCTGGAAACTATTGATATTTAAAAGCTACTTATATAAATTAAAATGCTTCTGCTTTAAATAAAAAGTTATTAATTTTCATAAAACTACTTAGGGACCGAGTGTACGAGTCTTAGCATAATACACGTGTCCTATCAACAGTAAAATGCAAAGACATGACACAATAACCAGCAAATTGTTCCTTTTATTGTTTACAAAAATTATAAAACCCAGTAATCTTTAAAAATATAACACAGTTTCAGATACAGTCTATCATATTCACAAATATATCTTAATTCTAGCAAATGTTTATCAGCTCAAATACAAGAGGGCCCAAGCTCAAATCAACTTTACACCAAGTATGTAAAATATTCTCTAAAAATCTTGCATACCTCAATAACCTGTAGTAAAAGAAAAATAAGAAGTAATATTTTATGCAGTATTAAGATATTTCCAATCTCCTAAAAGATACCACAATAAAATGTCATAAAAAGAGAGAGGATTCATCTAATGCTTATGATAGTAGAATAAGTGTATTATAACAGTCAGTTATCCCACGCACACACCCCTTAAACATGAGGAGGAATTTCTTGCTAGCCATTTTTACCTGAATAATCTCAGTACCATCTTTTCAAGATGCATCAAGACTATTCCTGGTATCTGGGAATACATGAGGTCGTTTAACTGAGGAACAAGACACCAAGGCAGGTATGCACACCTTCAGAGTATTTTACCCTGGTTTTAAAAATACGGCCTTTTTCACATGTGTATTATGCTTTCCATATTAATATGCATGTACATATGCATGTGTATATCAAACTGTCTCATGTCTCAGAAATTCATGTCGGCTGAAGTGTACAGAACCTAAGTGCCGCAAACAACCTTTTGTTCCAAAGAATCTGAGGTGCATCTACTTGATGATCCCTTCCATGTGAAATTACTGATGGCAACCAGGTTGAAAATAAACTAACTACATATATTGCATGAATCAACTATTGAGACGCCCAAAACCAGGTACAAACGACCCCCCACGCCCACCCTAGACCATGGGCGGAGAGGGGCGGTGTGAGCAGAGCCGGTGGCAGCCAGCACAAGAGGGAGCAGTCGGGTAACGCTATCGAGGCTGGTGACCCTCCTCGCCAAGGTTCAAGAGAGGTTTACAGAACCTCAGCCTGCTGCGGGGACAGCTGCTTCTCAGAGCCACCCGACATGCCCTCACACGAGCACCTACCAAAAAATGAGAGCTCCCTTCAGCGAAGCCACCCTCTCCACGCTCACCTACCACAGCACAGCTCTGGCCATTTCACCAGGACACAAGGTTAGCAGCTCTTTGCTAAAAGCAAAATGAGTAGTGACAGCTGCAGTCTGATTGCTATTTCTCCCTCAATTGCAATACCCAAATATTTGTGGGGATGAGAGAACTTCTGTAGTTATTTCATTTTGGTAATACAGCAACACTGCAAATCAAGTGAATTACCAGAGAATATCGTACAAGTCTCTACGTGCTCCTGCATTTTGATTCATTTCAAATGCTGTAATACTAAAGGTCAGCTTTCTTTTACAGACTTTTTTCCATTCTGAGGAAACTAGTAGGTTGCAGTGCACGCTGAAATACACTGAGAGGAATTTTTAAGTCTCGTGAACTTAGTTGTTTTACTGACAAAAGTGATCCTTCTGCACAAGATCCTGGAAGATCCTCAACCCCAGCTCGTTGCCACAGTTCGCTGTGATGTTCTTCCAGATTAGCACAGCTGTAGCACTTCCTGTGTTTGCTGTCTGGAAACCACCTTCTCCAATACCCAGGACTGTTCCCCCTTTAAGGACTCTGAAAACTTTTCGTTTCATATCTGCAAAGCACAGAGTTAAATACAACCACCTTCTCCCTGTGATTCGCAATCTTTGCCACTACCACTAAACACTGTTTCAAAAAAGAGCTTGAAATGTAATTATCACTGTAAAAGAAGTAACATTTTACACCAAGGTTCCTAAAGAAAACTGATTAAAAACCCAAGAGGGCCCAAGCAAAAACCAAGCAAGCAAATAGATAAGAAAAACAGATAAGAAGCAGCAAAGCAGGCAGAATTCACTTCTAATCCAGAGCTTCAATCAATAACTATTTCTTATGTAACACATATATTTCATAAATTATACTATTATAATATTTATGTCTCCATAACAACTCTGAGAAAGAAAACCGTAAATTACTAGACAGAAAAATCCTCCACCCAGTGATTATTCCTACAAGTACTTATTCCACTTCTCAGATAACTTTATAAAATACATTCACAAGCACAAAACCCCACCCAAATTCCACAGAAGCCAGTGTAACTCCCTCCACAGAAGCAATGAGAGCTTCACTGACTTCACACTGCTCACTACATCACAGACCACCATCTGTCCATTAGCATTTTGAAAGCCATTAAAATACTAAAGGTAGGATACACTAGATTTTTTTTTAAAAGGCCACGCCTTTTTAATTCTTACAATCAGTTTTACATAAGCTTTTTCATAAATTGAAGGGATTATCACCCCAGCCAAACCTTAAAACTATTACTCTGCAACACCTGCAAGCAATTTTTATCTCAAAGATTTGCTGAAGTTAAATTTCACCAGCTGAAAAGACCATGATCATTATTAAAAGAAATGCAACAAAATCCCCTAAGTGCAGCAGCATCTGAACTGCAGGTCCTATAAATCTTAGTTAGTTTAATTATAAAGAGTGTATTTATAGTGGAATCACTCCAAAAACATTACAGATAGGCCAATTAGTTACAGGCTTCCCTCAGAATGAAGTGAATGTAAGCTGTATTCTTACTTCTGTAGGTTACGTGAAGATTTTCATCTGGAAGAAAAAGTTTATTTATTTAAATTCACATTCTCCTTTTTGTTTTTTAATTACTGCATGCTGTTGTTAACCAAAAGAAAGATTTAAGGGTTTTTAACCAAAGTATCTGTTGGAAGTTCCAAGCAAAGCCTTGACAGAGCCCAGCTTGCCAAGAACTCTGCTTCTACCAGTAAGCAAGGAAATCCATCCAGGGGGTTTTTTTTCCGAGAAAAAAAGACATTTCCCTTGTAATTCATTTTCTCTTCTAAGGATTCTGTGTGCACACTGCCCAAGGCAAACACACACCTTTCCCCAAGGACAGGCAGATCCCTGAGCACCCGGGGGCTGTGGTGGCAGTGACACCTCAGCCAGGGCAGGGAGCCTGGCAGCCGTGTTCCCATTCAGGATACAGCCCGGGCCAGACAGCACTCCCCGTGTCACCCACTGCTTGTTTCATGGCATTTTTGGTGAGGAAGACCCAAGGTTTTGTTCAGAAATACCATTGCCTCCCATGGGTATGGGCCTGCTGCCGGAGGTGGGAGGGGGAGCGCAGGCCCCGCTGCCGGAGAGGGCTGAGAAATGGCTGGGGGTAGGGAAAAGGTCTTGACCCGTGAGTGTGTGTTTTAAGGAAAGAAGCAGTCTCTTCAGGCCTTGCATTTGACCTCCTTACCTCAGGAAAATGCTATAATCCGAAGGACCGCCCTGGTATTTTAAGGGTAATTGGTTCTAAATACGTGTGTCATCAATATGATGGAGAAATAAAATGAACATGTTCCAAACTGTCCGTGATACTCTGTGCAACACTGACCTCTCAATGAATCCAGATCATACAACTGTGCTGACATCCCTGATTTGCCCATGAAGGAAAAAAACACTTGTTATGTCCGGATTAGGTGGTATGAAGGGGAATACCATGCTGTCAGCTCATCCAAGACTAGTTTTAGCGTGAAGCAGATCTGTGGTACATAGTTACCTGGGGTTTTCTTCTCTACAGATTCTGTTGTATCACACTGAATGATTTGTACCATCTAATGAGAAAGTGGTGTATGTATCAGAGCAAGACTGGCTTTCATGGAAGTATTAGCCCTGGGCAGGTTATTAGAAGGACCTTTGGAGTGTAGTCATAAAAAGAAGGCTGAATTTCAAAGGTAACTCAGCACAACAGAGCTGAGAAGGAACAACTTCACATAACTGCCAAGCAGAATATGGCTGACACTCAACAATTCAAAAAAAAGCAGAAACATGATAAGAATAGAAAGGATGTTCATTTTCAAGCTGAAGATAAGATATGGAATAAAGTTCATTCTCAGAATAGTGCAGAGAAAGATTTTATGGCTACATTATCCTCATGCCAGAAGATTTCTTACTGAATTATTTAAGTAAAAGGGTAAACTGAGCCCCAGTGCTTACTGTACACAACGTGTGCTGCTGTGGGGTGTAAGTCCTGGCACGTTTACACCACTGGGGATTCTGGCAGCCTTTATTCGGGAGCTCTGGTAGAATTCATTTTTTATATTCTTTGCATGTCCATCTGATTTTATGTACATGGACATTACATTTATTCATTCCTTTATGTTCTTTACCTCAGATGTTCTGGTTTTAGCTCTCCCTCAAGAAGAGGCAATGACCACTTGAGAGGGTGGCAACTCTATAAATTCTTACATGCCAATGACGTTGACTTTCCTTCCTTTTTTTCATTACACATACATAATCTCTACCTATGTACATCTTGGCCTAATGATGATCATTAGTTAATACATTGGAGAAGGAGAGCTTGGGAAGGGAGAGGTGCTGGACAACAGGGGTCAGCTCAGGGAAAGGATTCCTCACTGTCTGATCAGCACGGCATACCCTGCAAAATCAAAATTAACTGGAGAAGCAGAAAACAAATGGATTGCCAAGGCTTGTGACACCTGCAAGACAAGGCAGGGAAAAATGACTTAGGAGCATACAGGCAAAACTGCACATGGTTTTTAAGCCAAGGAAAGGACGTTGAAATAGAATAAAAGTCTACTAAAAAATTAGTAGAATTACATTACATTTCCTGTAGACCTATCTGCAAGTATACATTTAAACTTCCAAAGTGATCTAGGACACTCCTAATGTGTATAGTGTGAGTATATGGACTCTGTTACCAAACCAGGAATGGGAATGAATGGTTTTTAGCTGTTAGGAAGCTGGTGCTGCAATTGTCACCTGATGGAAGCATTGCAGGTTTGCACACTGAGTCTCAGTTTCACCACCATTTGAGATTCCTTCATGTTCTTGGGCAAATTACCTGATTCTGGCAGGTCTGTTTCTTCTTCTGTAATACAAATCTTATGGTAATATTTCCCTTTGCCCACTCTTTGTCCAAGCAGACAATAAACTCTTCTGAACAAGAACAGGCTCTTGCATAGAAGTGCTACAGTAATAAAAATACTGATTCCTGAGATTTTTTCAGATTTCAGTAAATTCTCCATTAATTAAGGAGGAATATCCATGTTTGAAAGATTTGATAATATTTGAAAATGTTATTAATTATTATCTAAGGGGATACGCCAGAATTCACCAGAAGTTCAGTAGTCACCTTTCCAGGTCACGAAGATGTATTTTGATTATTTATATGTGGAAAGGAACAGCAGACTTTTCCAGTGCCTTTCTGTCTACTGTTCCTTTCATATTCTTCTCCCACTCTCAGCTTCACTTCTTTTTCCATGTTGCCTCTTATAGTTTGAATAACTTCCCATCTGCCACATGCCAAATCTCCTTAGATCCTTCCTTAAAACCACTTCCTTCTCATAGCCTACTTATGCTGATATTTTCACCAAGACATCTCCATTCATTCCCCATCTGAACTATTGTCCCATAAATCATATTTGTCTTGCTTAGTTTGTCAGCACTAAACATAAAGCATGTCCCGGACATTCTAGCAGTCATTCCTAGTCTGCTGCCACATGAATGATAGCAGGGTCTTGTATCAATTTCTGTACATTTCCCAGCAGGACAGAGGAGAAAAAATAATTCAAAGAACTTCACAACAGCCCTCAAGGCTTGTCTGTATTACACAGCTGGGAACAAACATTTCTTCCTCCTGTGAACTACAACTCACAGCACTATTAGTTAACCAAAGGTTAAATGTAAGTAACAAATGCTTGTTCCTATTACATCCGACAGTTCCTTACACATATACAAACCTCTCAGCAGATACTTTAATGTGTCTTTCTTCTTGGTTCTGGAAGCCAATGTTTCGAATGGCATGACAACAGAAACTGAATAGAAAAAAATAATTATTAGTCCTTAAAAGTCAGTAGCAAATAAGAACTGTTCAAAATTTGATGAGAAAGATCTGTTAACCGTTTTCAAAATTAATTTTGTCAGGTCATATTTAGTCAACCAGCTCTCTATTTCGATGGTGAAGATTAATGCTTTTTCCACTAAACTAGTGCCAAAACTTTGACTCACTGGAAATAAAACATTAGTTTAAAGAGCTACTCATTATCATTTGTTTTACAGTAAAAAATAAATTCCTTGCATTAAGATATAAACCATTTTGTCACATAACAGTATGTTGGAGAAGACATGGACGGTGACCTGTGTACAAATGGCTCATCCACTGGTGCCGAGTTCCCAACTACTGTAACACTTGCACAGTTCACATGGAAAGAGAAGTTTCACTTGCTCAGACTGTTGACTTAGGTTAACTATCCTGTGTAAAACAGAAATTACAATGCATAGTTTACAGGAGTGTGGGGATGACTGACTGTCATTTTCCTTATCCACAGGATGCAGGATGTTCGCTCAATATCATCAGAAAAAATCCTGGCATAGGGCAGAGTTGGAACAGGTTGTAACTACAAAGTAACGAGCATCTCTTGGAAATACCTCTACACCTTCAGCATGTACTGCTGCTATGTGAAAGACACCAACAATAGATCCCAAGGTCACCTTCTTGCCTACAAAGTCTTTATTCCCACAAGAAAGCAGCAAAACTTGGGAAATGATTAATGGAAATGGATGGTGTCCAGCATCTTGGGGGATAAATTCATGTTTGTTTTAAATCTAAATAAAAAACTTACTTGGGCATTGAAAATCTATAGCTAATATCTAAATGAGACAATAAAAAGGAAATATAGCAATGATTATTTGTTTAATATGTAATTATATTAACTGTCAGAGTTGGAGTATGGTAAAATCATACCAGTAATTCTTGCAAATTTTGCAAATAGTTACCTTCAAATTCTCCTATATTTCCCAGAAAGTACAGTGGACAGCAGTCATTATTCTGACATAACTTCAGTTGGATGTATTTCATGTTACATTTTATTCAAATTTTTATTGTCTTTTTGTTTGTCTGTCTGTCTGTCTGTTTGTTTGTTTGTTTGTTTGTTTGTTTGTTTGTTTGTTTGTGTTTTTTTCCTTCGGGACACAGGTTTTTTGTTGATTTTGCTCTCAAACCAAATTATTTTTTCAGATATTTATCCTCTATTAAATATTTAGACTCATTCTTAACCTACTGAGATCTGAAACTAGTATTTTTGGCTTTAGGAATGCTCTAAAATGACAAAGTTGAGAAAGCACTGGCAGATAATGCCTTTGCAAGTGGGGACAGATGTATTGCAAAGGCTGAGAAGCTGAGGAATCTGCAGAATTCCTATTCCTAAACTCAAATGGGTTTAATGCTCCTTGCTTTCTCTAAAATATCCATGCTTTTATGTGTGTCACATTTCCTGGAATCACCACCACTGTGAATTTTGGGATTTTGCAGGCTGTTTAAGTTTTTGCTTCTGAATATGTATACTAATTTGGGAACACTGAATTATCTGAAGAAACTACTGGTGAAAACATTGTTAAAGTCAGTTCAGAGCACATGTAAACAGTATGAACTGTATTCCCTGATGCTGATGTTGCCAAAGTTCCTAATGCTGGTCATGATTTTGGTTCTACAACATGAAATAAAGGCTGAGATTTTTGAGAGGACAGATGAGTAGTTTCAGATAACTTTCTTTTAGAAAACAATATATCTTTAGTGTGTCTCTACTTGGCTGCTTAAAAATGGAAGGATTCAAAGTTTCTAGCTACCATTAACAAGTTGTGCATGTCCAAAACCACTGTGGATTCTTATGCTAACTGCTTCTTGTTCCACATCCAGAAGTGTTCAGTTTGAAAATAAGAACCTAATCTTTCCATACTGCCAGCTTTCCAAGTTCATCTGGGTCTTCATGTTTGAAGGAGAGACTTTTCATGCTCTTTGCATTATTGCAGGTAGTAATTGTTCAGGTACATTTGTGAGAGCTCACCACCTTCATTTCGACCTCTCTGGTTCAAATTCAGGAATGCACTTGAGCAAATCCATCATTTCTAAACCATGTGTAGACTACAGACTTGTTCAGCAATTTTGTGAATGGGAATGTTTTCTTCTAGACCAGACAGCTGGAACCTACTAAATACTCGCTGCCATGCAGCACAAGAAAGAATTACATCCAATCTTCCCAGGGTTAGCTGTTCTAGGAAGAGCACAAACACACAAAAAACCCAACCTAAACCCCAAAGGAAATATGTTGTTTAGAAATAAAGTTGCTAGATACAACTGAAGGAACAGGTTCCTTGAATGAGAAATTTTACATTGCCATTTTGGAAGTCAGACAGGACTTGAACAGTTGAGGAAAAAACAGTAGCTACCTGAATGGAGACTTTACAAAACTGGGAGCTAGGAAAGAATTTTAAAGAGACTGCTTCGAGGAGACAGTAAGATTCTGTTAAATCACATTTGATGTTCTAATAGCCTGAGTGGCAGTAGCAAGAGACACTGTTGTTAAGAAACCAACACTGCTGGACACAGGGCAGAGTTAAATCCCATCTCTCCTGCGTGTGAGGGAGAGGTTTAGTGTTTCGCTCAGAGAGGGGATGGTTACAATCGAGGAGGATATTGTTTACATTTCAGAAGTCTGTATATTTTTACAAAAATCACTTTCATCTCCATCATCTGATGCCAACTCTGCAGCATATGCAGTGATTCCCCTCCTGATTACAGCAAAGTTTTTGAGGATCCATGTTGCCATCCCTTCAAAGACTGCCAATACTCAGAGTTCAGGAAAGTCTAAGTATTGCGTGTCCAGGGGATATTGTACTGAGCACATTTTTCATTCCTTGATTCAATCATATCTCTTTGCTGTATTTATTCAACATTGCCACAAGATTTCCAGTCTGCTAGTAGAGTTCAGAGCTGTTACCCCAGCAGGCTGTTCTGGCTTGCTACATGACATACAAAATTATTCTTGTAACTGATTAGCAATAGATTGTTTTTATAACGATGTGTTTCTGTACACATATGCCCTCCTCCAATATCCCTTCCCTATTCCCAGGACAGAGATACCAACTCAGTAGTCACAGACTACTATATTACATCACAGAGCCTCATTAAATCACTGCAGACACAATTATCTTTTGTATCCATCAAGCCATGAAAGGTTACCTGAGTTACTAAAAAATTCCAGGCGTGTCTTCCTAATAAACAACAGTATAGTGATTAATTGCTGAAAGAATCTGGTGCTTTAGGAGTAGCTTTTATTTGGAAAGTTTAACATACTCGTTCACCAGACAACTGAACTCTCCACTTCTCACTTTCTCAGGTCACCTGCAAGTACTAAAGATTTATGTGAGCAAGAAATACTGTTACTCTTTAACATGGTGATGTTTTTTTAAGCAACATATTTCAGATAGAGATTTAGCCCCGTGATGCATACAAAGAAAGAGACTTTGCCTTGAGAGGATTTGGTATGAACTGGGTCACAAAGGCAATTAAAAGTCGTAAACCAGATGTATTATGTCTGTTCTATCCTTTTCCTTTGTGTCAATGGGTGAAATCGTAGCATGGTACGCCCTGGTTCATTTTCTCATGCTAAAGCTAGAAACAATATAAATAAAAAAGCAGCTCTCTTTTTTTTTTTCTTTAGTATTGTGAAAGACAGTAATTTTACTCCACTTAATGATAAACTCAAAGCTTAAAATGCTTTTGAAAATGTATTTTTAAAGATTCTGATTTTATAAAGTACATTCCATAATCTGTATTCACTTTGTGATTGATTTGTTTTCTTCTATATCCTGTAGTATATATGCATTTATGTAAACAAATCACACCATTAACACTGTGTTTTCATTCACCTGTGGAATCCTTCATAGGCATTACTGGCTCATTTAAAGTACACACTTTAACTTTCATGAGGCTGAGCTGCACTTCCAATGTGCTTTCTGCTTCCAGGGAGGATCAGGTAAACACAGGGAAATAAGTAAATGATGTATGTTGTTGCTCAGCACAGAATTACTCCAGTTAATTACACTTCTGTTGGTTTTGGCTAAAAACTAATGCTACAATGTTTACTTTAATAATTCGAAGTAAGCACTGAGCCTCTTTAAAATCACACTCTGTAGAGTGCAAAAACCGTAAACACTGCAGAATGAGGATTCCACTTGAAAATAGACTCATTATTTGCCAAACTTCCTTTGCAGTTGGGGGACGGCTGCTATTCTCAGTCAGGTATCTTTATACGTCACTGCTGGGAAAACTGCTTCAATAACTTGGTGGCACTGTGCAGCTGTGCTGTGGCATCGTTCCTAAAAAATGCTATCTTAGAGACCCCACCCACTGGGGGGGGGAGTAAAAGTTTCCTTGGCCCCTTTGTTACCTAACAGAATGGAGATCAGTACCTAGTAAGTTCATAAATCCACCTTGTATGTCCCCTTGTCTGCTGTAGTCCCAAAGAGGCACTGTGCTTGGCTGTCCAGGAGATCTCCAGAACCTTGGGATGCTGTGACATAGAGGTGTTGCCTTCAATCCTTTAGTTTTCCTATGTTTTCTGTGATACCAGCCCCTGAGACAGGACTAATCAAAATAGGTACAGATTTCCATGGCTGCACCTCAAAAAGTTCACCTTCACCAACCATCTGGTTCTTTCTTCAACTTGCTTTGCTTGGGTCATACTTTTTCTCTGATCCTCACCTGTGGGACTTTCAGATTTGGGCTTGACACTGTTATCTGCATTTGGTGGCGCATGGGGAGGAAATGTCATATGTTGTCCCTAAATAGCTGACTTTCCATAGCCAGACAGAAATGTGCCTGTAATTTGCTTTATACTGCCAATACTTTCTGTAAGAGGAAATTGTTGGGGCACTGGAAGTTATTTATTTTCCACTATATTTTATTAGGTTATTTCCTGTTTTTCTTCCTGTTCCTTTGCTCTGTCTAATTTGGCAGATTGATTTTCTTCTTGCACTTTCCTTCCTTTTAGCTTGTTCTCCAAGTCAAACTAAGCATCCAAATTTTCTGGTCATCAGTTGAATCTTAGAAAGCAGAGCTATCCAAGGATTTCAAAATTTAAAATGTGGGTAAAGGTTTTCAGCTAGTTTGAACCTTCAGGCTTGCCATTTAGACTGATGTCCAAATTTACAAAACAGTCATTTCCTCTGTGATTTTTTTTTTGCATATTAATTTTTCCTTTTAATTTATTTCCCCCAACCTTATGATAGCCCCTGTTTTATCTTGTTCCTGTTCCCACTAAAGTCAGTTTGACTGAATTCTTCTAATTTCTATTTAAGGTATTAGCATGTTCCCAAAGACTCAGGCACCTCGGTAGTTTTTTGACATTTAAACTGGGGCTGGTAGAGGGCAAAAGAACTGGAAAATAACAAAACATTATCCACCTGATGAATATTGGGCCAAAAAGGACATTTTTGGGCTGAGGTAAGTAAGCTTACCTAGCCTAAGACTTTTATTGCTGAACACATTTACCATCCTTCTCTGTTAATATTCAAGTTTGGCCTCCAGCTCCATCTCTGTTCCATACTGCATATTTTATTGTCATGCTAAGAAGTGAAAATTGCTCATTGCATGATAAAAATTAAGCATATTTCTATGAAGGTGAGTTTTCCAATCTACCAGCTCACAAATTTCTAGTGAAGTGCTTCAGGAAACGAGCCCCTCTAAACTTATGTGTCCCTCTAGACTGAGATAAGTTGAACATTAGATGCATCTATACCTTGGGAATAGAGATCGCTAAGTTCAAATCACAGAGAAATAGCCCCAATGGACTTTGGGCTTATTCAGGCTAGCCAAAGGCCACAGCCAGCACTGCAAGAATTCCAAAATTTGACGTATTTAAGCTATTAATTTGAATTGCCAAATAGTCTTTAGGCGTACTGTTACAGAGCCCTGAAGTGGAATTGCTCGTCGGTTACTTTTACTCATCAGCTGCATCGACACATGTTCAAGGAAGGCAGGAATATTGTATTATTCCTGCAACATCTCATTATTTCTTCCCTCAGAAAAAACAACTGGATTTGTATTTATTTTTAACAAAAGCATTACTTTTGTCATAGGTCTTGAAAATAAACAGAGCTATTACAGCACTCTATTGATTCACGCGTCAATGGCACATAAAACAATTGAAGGGGTTTACCAAAATGTTATCATTACAAAACCCAAATGAGGGAAACTCATTTATTTTAATTACATATTTAGTAGTAACTGTGCACAAGCCATCGAAAGCGGAGAGGGAAACTCCTAACATTGCTTTCCTAATCCGTTTCTGAAATGTTATCTAAGTTTCAGCATTTGTTAACTAAGCACAAATTTGATAGCATTGAGGGGAAGCAATACACTCAAAAGAGATTACAGAGACAAGAATATGCTGATACTAAAGGCAGTGAAAAAATATTTTTTATGCCAAGAAAGAAAAGCTTGGGGTATGACCTGGAAATTTGAACACTTGAAGAACAAGGGTTCAGCGTTTTTTGTTTTTCATTTTTGGCACAATCAATTCACTC
Source organism: Pachycephala philippinensis (assembly GCA_013397055.1). Classification (NCBI taxonomy): domain Eukaryota; kingdom Metazoa; phylum Chordata; class Aves; order Passeriformes; genus Pachycephala; species Pachycephala philippinensis. Next base: position 24,742 of record VWZT01011147.1, read on the forward strand.
CAATTTACTGCTCATGTGTTTGGACACAGATTCAACTGTCTCCTGTATCCAAGGATAATGACCTAGGACTCCAGTGATTTAGCAAACCTCAACTCTGTGCAGCCACTCAGTCAGTGATGGGCTAATCCCTTAATGGCCATTTATGTCTTTCCAGTGCATCCTAAGGAGTTCTGCAACACCCCGATTCTGCTGCACATAATTATGTGCACTTCTTCCACCCTCGTTATCTTATCAGGTAGCTAATTCCCACAAATGATCATACAGTTTCAAGTTTAAGATGAAATTGCAATTGAATCATAAATTTGTCACTCTCCAGACAGCTGCTAAGTCAGTAAAATCTTGATCAAGTGGGGATTAGTCACTGGATTGAACAATTAAGACCTGTGAGTGCATCTGGCCCTCTGTCAGAGACATGTTTATTGATAAAAAAAATAGTTTATGTAGAGGTTTAAAATGTTATTAATTCTTAAGTGGGGTATAATCCTTTATCTAGTATATTGTGACACACAGCTAACTATCCCACTAACATCTTGTTCTGCTCAATTGGCTATTTAAACAGAATTAATCTTTTGAAGTAATGATGATTGTGAGCCTTAAATTAGCAGAGCAGAGTGCAATGAGAGATGTCATTTACAAAAATTGTTTTCTTCCATGACTTTTTTTTCAAAACATTTGTAAAGGGATCATTCCCTAGTTTTTATTAAAACGTTGATATACCCTAAGCAATATATTTCCTAAATAAGAAAAATCTGTTTGCTGCAGAGAACTGTTGTATATGTACATCTCTGAGCCTTATTTTGGAAAAAAAATTGAGGCACAATGGGATACTGGAGTGCTATTTTGCACTGCTCATTACATAATGGAAACAAATAAAGGAGATAAGCACTTCCCTCAAGTTAGTGACCCCTATCCAAAGTTTTCTCTAGTAGATACTTCTCCCATTGTGTCACATATCCATGTTTTTCCAGGATCTATTTTTGTTAGTTTATTGTAGGAAAGAGTAGGTCTCTGAAACATGAAATGTGACTGTTCCACGGCTGCAAATTTTACACCTCTTATATTTTGAATATCAAGGCAGTTCCTTAACTACAGGTATCTGTGGACTGAGATTCCGGTGACTTCTATAGTTCAGTTATGGCGTTTTCACTGTGTCGTCAACCAGAACTCAATTTGCAGAACAGAGCACCGACTAAAAGCCTCATTTCAGGCTTACTACAAAGAGCAGCAGGTTTTGTTCATCTTTGTGCGGACTGAGACCTCAAATAGTAAATCAAAAGTAAGTGATTTAAGGCATGGTTCACTAATGATACCATGAGTGTCTGCAGTCTTGTTACCTGACAGATTCAGTGCCTGCTAGGTCTGTAGTAGGTGGCCATTGACCAAGCTCTTCCAGCACCAGCAGTATCAGTTTTTCTGATTTATCTGGTGTGATGCAAAAAAACCCAGCATTCCTGTATCTGTAGATAAAAATGTGATTTGCTTGCCTGGTGGAAATCTCCATGCTGTACTTGCTTGTTATGAAAATGATTCACTGGAATTGCACCGGAGAAAGGAGAAAATTGAACTTGCACTTTCTGCAGCCCAAATGCTCTCATTCCATATTTCTGAACACAAGACTTCTTTGTTAAGCAGGTCTGTACCCTTCAATCCCTTTACTTTCTTTCTCAAGCTACTGAAACAAAACATTCAGTTTGGGGTTTGAGAGAAATATTTTGTTCAACTTGACATAACATTTTTCAGCATTTTATTTCTAAAAAAACAAAAAAGCCCCCAAAAGATTAAATGTAAATTTGGCCCAATTAATTTGAAATTTGGGATGGATACCAAGGATTTGCTTTCCATCTGAAAAATTAGTTCATACCCTTAAATAACTTAGCAATGTGCTTCAGGCTGCAATGTTTCAGAGTTCATAGCCATATCAATACCACACAATGCATTCATTCCACACCAGAAGCCAAGAGGAGTTAATGTTATAGAGGAAATTAGTATCTCCTTATAGAAGTATAGTGGTGACATTTTTCCTTGCATTTACACTGAGCAGCACCAAATGCAGTATCACATGCAAAAAACAATCATCAAAATGTTTAGCTATGTGAAGCATTCACAGAGCTGGAAATAAAGGTTAAATCATAGAATACATGATTTTGTCAGCACACAGTTACATTCTGTGTCTTTAAAACACTCTTTATCCGCCACTTGTTACTTCGTGACTGATGCAGACCCTAAGTAAGGTGTAGAAATGAAACCAAGCATGGTTGAAAAAGTTCTCAAGAAACAGCTTAGTCAGGCAGGTACTTACACCGCCAGTGTAAACATCAGGTGGATTTAGCAGTGGGATATCGTGGAAAACTTCATGTCTAAATTAGCTCAAGGGTCCCAGCCATCTCACAGACAACATTTCTGCTGCCCATCTCACACAAGGAGGCCTCCAAAAGCCAGAATTGCCACCTCAAAACTACCTTTTGCAGAATCCCTGGAGAGCTTAATTCCCACTCAACTACAGCACAAGGAGGGGAGTTTTAGTCTCTGTGTGGGCAAAGGTAATAACTGCCCTGGGCAGCAGAGGTGGCCGAGCCCCTGGGGACTCTCCTCGTGGGGCTTTGCTTGGTGTAGCACCAGCTCTGGTGGCTGCTTGGGGGTCTTTGGGGCTGAGCCACCTACACCTGCTCAGACTGGAATGTTGAAAGCTGTATTCACTGTTGCAAACGCTCCCCCAGGATCACACCCTATGTTTTTTGTCAAATCACAGCTGAAGGGGCCCTTGCTCAAGGAATGCAGCCCAAATTCTTCTGACAACCAGGCTGGATTAGGGTGATTCACTTCATGAATCAGACACAACATGCCCTACACCAACCACTGCTTCTCTGTGCTGCTCAGGAGCAGAATTTTGTAAATACTCTAAAATCCTACACTCATGGGTCACAGTCATTTTATTTTGCCCTTGCCTGTGGCTAATTAATGCAAATTAAATTTTGTGCCAGTCAGCTCAAGCAATCTGTGCCAGGTACAGAAATTCTGAGTCTCCAATAGCAGGCAAAATTGTTTTCACCATTTATTAACATTTTCAGAAAAGGTCAGAATTCTAAATGCACTGGTGTAAAAGAGATTGAAAAATTCAATCACAATAATCTTTGATTTAAAAATATAATTGAAAAATACAGTTGGGTTACTTAAGTTTTTGGGGTTTTTTTT
>VWZT01011147.1:28737-41538 GCA_013397055.1 Pachycephala philippinensis
GCCTCGGCCCCGAAGAGGGAAGGGGAGAGGGCAGGGGGCTCGGCCTGGCCCGGCCCGGCGGGCCCAGCCCCTGCCACCCCTCCCGGCGAGGGACCGGAAACCAGAAGGAGGATGAATGCCCCATGCCAGTGCCTTTTATATGCAAAATTGCGAGAAGCGATTGGTCCAAAACCCTGTCCATCAGCTCAGTCTCTTCAAACCACCACACTTACTAAAAACATTTAAAATCTAAAACAACAATCCTGCATCTAAAGATGGACGTCCAGAAAAAGAGCCAGGAATGCACTAAGCTATTCCCAGCAAATGGCCAAGTTAAACAATACAAATTGACAAAGTTTCCTATGACTAAAAACAATGTAATATTTTTCATGATTATTCACTACATTGCTTCTAAAGTGACTTCATGGTTTGGGACAGTAGGGGTCTGAAGATTAGCTCACCCCTATCTTCTAAAAGTTAATACTCCTTCCAGGCAGAGAGGGGAGGTTAAAAAAAAACAAACAAATCAACAACAAAAAAACAACAAAAAACCTGCCCTAGCTTTCTCTGTCACCTGAAATTTTATTCTACTTATATATGATTTACAAATCTTACCATGTTAGAGGCAGAAACACATACCAGAGTTACTGGAATGCAGCTGAACTATAAAATATACAGAATATAATCCCAGTACATGGACCTTCCTATAGTCTTGCTGTCCATGTGACAGAATACCCATTAACTGTCTACTTATGTGGAATAACTAGGAATTTGGAATAATCACTGAGTTTTGAATCTAACCCAGCAATTTTTTTTCCTCGGGCAAAAGTCTTATGTGTATTAACTTCATGAACATGGAGCACATCTAAGTAGGAGTCTAAACTTGCTATTTCAGCAGAGGCTCATACTACTAGAAGTGCATTACATTATATTACATTTATTAACGAGGGAGATTAATGTTTTAACTGGCTGGTCTCAAAATTCATGGTTAATTCAGGTCTAAATGTTTTTGTTCCCTATAGGACCCAGTTTCAGTGAGTACTCCAGTGCTATTAGTAATTACATTGCACAAGTGTCTATTAAGTAAAATGTTTCAAGATGTAAACCCTCAAAAAGAGCAGTATATGTTTTACTGAGGCTATCCCTCAAAACTGATTTCAGTCACACAATTTTTTTATATGATTTTGGATATTAGCCCATACAAAACTTTTTGTAATCTAATTCGATAGAATGAAATAGCACACCAAAGGAAGAAAGCTGAAGTCTAGAGGCTCTTCACTAAGAAAAATTCAGTTTCTTTATTTCTTTGTGATTATTTCATGAAGAGTTTTAGTTCTCTCTGAAATGTACAAGAAAATATTTCTTCCCTAGGCAAAATTCACCTGTGTATCTGTGAGGTTTTAAATGTTATGGCTCTACAGCAATCATCACTGAATAGCTGAATAACATTGCCAAGGTATCAGCTGCTTCATGTTTGTCATTGTGGATCTGGAATCTTCTCCTTTTAACTGGCTGCCTTTAATTTAGACCAAGCTCATGATAAAATATTTGGCTGGAGGACCAGTGGTTGATGTGAAGGGAGTCTGGGACTATGCTTCAGCTTCTAGTGGCTGTATTCTCCACATATGGAGCCGTGAAGCACAAAAGCCAAAGACTGGGAGGGCAGGAAAAGCAATCTCCCCACAGGGTGCAAGTCTAGGACTCTCACACGTGGATCTGAAGTGCAGTGGTAAATGCCTGAAGAGAAAAATACCTGGCTATTGCCCATTCTCTGCGTTGTGTAGCTAAAAGCAAGGCTCTGTCACTTGAGGCAGGAATATTTCCCCATCAGTGCACTCATTCATTTTTTGCCTTTAATAGTTAATGATTTGTTAAGGAGACAAAGTAAATTTGTTTGATTCAGCTTTAGAAAAAACAGGGAAGTCCTGAAAGACTTGAGTATTATACCTGTGTGTGGTAGATGAGAACTAAAGGGTTAACAAGCAGCCATCAAGCAGCAGAGAGTAGCAAACACACTGGACACAAACAGGTGATAAAAGGCGATAAGAAAGATGACAAAATTAAGAAAATAAAGAACACTGTTATAAAGATTTATAGATCAGCTAAAGCAGAGAAAAATAAATTATAACAAACAATGATAAAAAATAAATGGGGCATCAGCCATATAAACACACAGGGAACTTCAATGCTTCTGTATAGTACTATGACACTGCTTTGTTTACACCAGCATTGACCTTTTGCTCCCAAAGAAGTTTATTAACCATCTTGGTCTTTCTTTGTGTTGCTTTACTCATCAAGAGAAAGTTGTACGGGGTTGATTCTGATGAATGGCTTTTTCAGAAAGTCAAGTTATCCTTGACTAGATGCAGATGGCCTAGTAAAAAATGAATGCTGCCAGCAGACATTGTCTTTATCAGTAGTAAAAGTTCAGCAGGGACTAGACTTCCTCATCTCTGGCCAGAGAAACCCAGCCTTCTGTTTCAGCACCATATCACATATTGTCCTAATGAATTCTTGTAACACACTGCAGCCCAGATAAATATGCTTATATTAATGTTTTTTGGCAGTCTGGGGCATGGTACAGAATTGACACAAGCGTTTGGATTCTGCCTGCAGCAGACACTAGGAATTTCTACAGCTCAGAAATATTGGACTGTAGTTAGGTTGTTTTCCCGTGTGATGACCTTCAGCGTTGCAAATTGCAGCTCGCCCTTCCCAGACTGGCTTCACAGAAGGGGAGCCTGGAGCAAGGCACGCTGAAGTCCTGCAGCTCAGAGCCGGGGAGGGAGCAGCTCACTCAGGGCTTCATCCTCTCCACAGCAGTACCAATGCCATGTGACCTTTCCTTTCTTTGATTCTCGATAATTTTTCCTTCTAATAACAGAAGCCCTCATCTCCACCGTTCTGAGGTGATGAGCAGTGAGTGGTTTAGAGCACACCACCCTTCAGAGCATGAAGCACCACCCTAGGCAGCCTCAAGGACAGCGGAGGCTTTGGCCTTTGAAGAACACCCCAGGCAACCAGATTTTTGAAATTCTCTAATTGTCAATAGCTACCCAGATTCATGGGGATAGAATCTGTGACTATAACAGCAGCACAATAGCACACGTGGGCTCTGAACTACATTTGGAGTTGCATCACATGGGAGTCTCCAGCTCTGACTGCTGCTTTGTGAGGTCTGTAACTTTCTGTTGCAAGTTTGGAAACTCCTCCAGCAGCAGTGGGGCCTTGGTGGCCCCACTTTCCTGGGAAGGCAGCTGTCCCAAGAGCGAGCAATCCCACTGGGCCGGGCCATCTTGTGGCTGGGAGCAAAACCGCCCTCCTGCTCTGAACAGGGCTCTGCTGGCTGTGGTGATGGCCATACAGCTGATAAAAAACCCTTTATTTGCCTTTACAATGCACCTTTGCTGTGGAGCCACACCATAACCTAACCTTTAAACCTCAGTGATAGAGTTAAAAATGTCAGAGACCTTCCTGGGAGGAAACATTAGGCAGATGTGGTTATTGAGCGAACAGAGCACAGGAATGAGGACACGCCATTTCCCAAGAAATTTTGGGGCAGGGTTTTCTGGGCAGTGAGGTTTTTTGGTTTTTTTGGTTTTTTGTTTTTTTTNTTTGTGGTTGTGTTTTTCAACATTTCATTCAAATGAATGGGAATTCTAGGGCATGACTCAGATGAGAATGAGCCATAAAAAGAAACAGCCTGAGCACAAATACAGTTGTATTTCTCCCCTGCACCTCCATTCTAAGGTGTCTTAGTGCCCTGTGTTTTCTTACAAGCCCTTTGCATTAAAAGGGCTTTTTTAATGCTGGGAAAGAACAGATAGTTTTATATTAGATTTATCTAGACATTCAAGCCAGGATGGTCAGCCAGGTCTTTCTGTTACTGCTCAGCCTATTTTTGCAGATTAGGATCTTGATTCTGCCAGAGTTCATCAGAACATAACAAGCCTATTTATCATTAAAAAAACAGTGATGCAATTAAATTATATTTATACCTATGGGATAGTTATTTAGTCATCAGGAACAGGAAAGTCCTGCCTGCAACTAGATTTTCTCATTCAAGATTTTCCATGCCTTTAAACATTTGTCTTTTAAAGCCTTATCTTGCAGCCTCTTTAGGACAGAGTCTTCCTGCTTCTCTGTTCCTACAGCACCTAGAAAAGCTCTGCCCATGTTAGGTGTGTCTTCTAGGAGAATACCATCTTTCAGACCACCCTCACTACTCAGAGCCCTTTAGGGTATCAGAGCTAACTTTTTTTAGCAGCAGAAGCTGGCATTTGTGTTTGGATTGCAATCTGTATAGAAAACTGCATTTTGTTTGTTTGATGCTCTGGCGTACTTCCACTGGCTGTGCTGGTCTTGGTTCTCCTTCCACCCTCATTTAACCACCTTGCTTGTCACTGCAGAGACGGCCAAGCCAAGCACTTCAAACCAGGCTTCATCATGTTGCTATGTGAAGCCACGGAAGTTCTGCCAGCTTTTTTTATGGGAATTGACCCAAGCTGTGCTGACAACGTGAAAGTATGCAAAGCTTCATGCAAGCAGAGAACACAACCTCTGTATAATTTGTCTTTGCTTCATTTGAATCATATTCTAGTCAACTCTTTTCTTTCCTATATTATAAGAAGACTTTAACGAAAAATGAAAAGAAAAAAAAAAGGGAGTTTTCTTCCTGGAATTTTTTTTTTTTTTTTTTTGGCATCTCTTTCTGTGCTTTGCATTGGCAACTTGCAACAAGACAAGCTGCTTGGGTAGGATTTCTTCAAAAATCTGCTTTTCAGCAAGTTTTTCAGGGAATCTCACTAGTGAAACCAAGGGCAGCACTTAGGATCAGTGCATTGAGAGCACACCCACTGAGAGCACACCCATTGCTGTCTGCCAGGCTCACCTTCCTCTCAGACTGCTCTGGCAGCTTCCCTTCACCCCTCACAGGACGCTGCCAAAGCCCTGGTAAGTCTCCCTTGCACACCAAGAGCTGCTCTACATCTCTGCTGAGCAACTGGGGCTCCGAGCACTCTCTGAGGCTATTGGCCCACCACTGTCCTCTGGGTTTATCTCAACTCTTCCCCCAGTTTTGTCACTGTATCCTTCAATCCCCTCTCTCCCCATAAAAGTGTCTAGCTGTCTCTTAAACTCACTTTACCATTTGCTTCTTTGACCTCGCTTGGCAACTTATCCTTGTGTTTATTATTTGAGGTGGAATAGTTCTGGCTACATTCCTGGTTTTACTCTTAATTGTCTAATTTTTAGAATGGTGTCAGTGGGGTTGAGATTTGGGTTTGGGTTTTTTTTAACTCATCATTCTTGTGACCAGGTCTTCTGTTTCATTAGGCTCCTTTGTGTCATCAGGACTTCCAATAACTCAGACAATCCTAATGAATCTTTTATTGGATCTTCCCAAATATTGCAGATGGACTTTCTTGTCCATTAGTGCCATTCTGAACTGCATGCACTGCCTTTAATTACTTTTTTGCTCATTGGAGGGCAGGGAGGGGAATGAGGATCTTCCCCAAGCAAGGAAAAGCTCAGTGGTTCTCCCTGAGGGGGAAGGTATGAAAACGGCTCAAGCAGGACTGAGCAGTAGAACTTTTTCATGTCCTCTGGCAGCTGGAGCTACCTGTGCCTGCTGGTGGCCTTTGTGTGCCCACCTCATTCTAGGAGGAGGACCTAGGGCCTTCCTGGAGCCCCTCGATCTGCTCCAGAGTTTTTTCTTGGGCTTTTAGACAAAGTGCAGGGAGCAGCTTGCTTACCATACCGCATTTGCTGTCAGGTCCTGTTGATGACAAAAACAGGCTGCACGTGGCAGGGTTTTCTCAGAGCCTGTCTGGGGAACAGAAAGGAGGAAGAAACACTGGTTTAAGGCATCTACCTGCATCTTCAGGAACTGTTCCCAGCTGCAGTAAGGTGGGTTGTTGGAGTAGTGAAATGAATCCTACTGACACCCTGAAACAGATAGGCCTGGTTGGAGTGGCTTCTGAAATGAACAACTTGCTTAACCCACCACGGAAAGAGAAGGAAAGAGCTACTTCTTACATGTCCCCCCCACCTTGCCTTACAGGAATCATCACCTGTCTGAAGGATGGGTTGCCTTCAGCTGGGTTGCCTAACTGAAGCAACCTCCTGTTTGGTCAGTGCAGTCCATAGCCATTGAGACCTGCACCAGAAGCAGATCATGTGGCTACAACCCAGGCATGTTAACTTTCATGCTTTCCTAAAGCAGACAGACACTGCTGGATTCACCTACCTTAAAAATATTCGTCCAAGTCAACTCTTGAATTCCAGTTGACACCATGAGAGAGGGAAGAGATCACATTCCCTTTCCTACTCAACATATTGTGCCTCGTGAAGTGGCAAGAAAAAAGGGAAGTGTCATCTCTATAATTAACATTCTCCATTTGGGGGGAGGCTACGGAAGCCACAGGACAGGAATAGTGTGCCAATCCCACTAAGACATTAACCATCAGCCAAAATAACATCAGTCACCATTTTCAGTTTAAGAACAGAGGGCAGGGGCGTAAAAGATTTGCTCGATTAATTGTGGGATTGAAAATTTTCCAGGGAGCTGAGGATACTTGGAAGATATAATAGAGTGCAGCCCCCTCATCTTTCATATAGAGGTCAAGCTCACAGAAACTCAGCCTGCTGATCAGTCTCTGCATGTCCCAAAATGTGGAATTGCATGCTGCAAGAGCCAGCATCTGGGGGCTGCTTCTGAGAAATTCATGCAGTAAAGCACTTCCATAAAGGTGGTTACCTTGCTGATAGAATCTCGAGAACAGGGAAATGAAAGGCAGAGACATAAAATGCTTCTCATAACAAACACCCTAAAATAACAGGAAATAAAAGTTTTTAAAATTTTGTAAACATTTACCATTGTCTTCTCTGTGTTTGGCAGGTTGGGGGATGTAATGATCATCAAACAGCAGAGCAGCAGTAAGTCTTTCACTGAAAAAGTGGTGACAGCAAAAGCAAAAGGACATGCTCTGTCACTCATCAACCCATGCTTCATTTTTTGTAGCCATCTACCATTATTATTTGGCATGTGATTCCCCAAGCAGCAAACCATGGCTGTAGCTATTTACAGGTCACTGGAAGTCTGGCCTGTGCTGCAGTGGAGTTTTGGTTGTATTTCACAAAAGATAGTTTTATTTATGTTTGACTGATGCAGGCAAAACTGGAGACTGATTTTTCTTTTTTTGGCTTTTAGTATAAACACTCGTGGCAGCTCTCTATTTTGGGTGCAGATTGAAAAACAGATTGTTTTGTAGTTGCAGAAGGCTGCTGGGTAAATCAGAGGAGATTGTTATTGCAGCTGAACTTTTCTTTCAACAAAGCAGGAGGAGTTGCTTTATTTTTTAATTCTGTGCAGTTTTATGTACACTATTCGCTCCAAATATTTGATGTTTGCCACACTTGTTATGAGTTTCTCCAGAGAGATGCTGTCTTTTGGCAGCAAAAGATAAAGTTGACTGATACAAATGAGTCACAGTACCCCAACAGTAATTAACAGTGATGCAATACCCAGGCGAAAAAGAGGACTTGAAGAATTAACTGTTGAGTTTTCTTGATGATGCAGCTGCACTTTAAGAGAGAAAGCTCAACCCATCATAGAACTCCATTGTGTACATTAGAGAAAAAAGCTTGGCAAGATACATTAAAGATTTTTGCTAAAGAGATACAAATATTTTGCAAGGGCAAAGGGCGCTGAGGCAGGCTGTACTTACTTCCAGAGAAAAGTAGGCAGTATGACAAAGAAACAGTAATATTTCTTTATCTTCATTTTCACACTTCATCATCTACGAAAGACTGTCTTTTTCAACCTGCTGAACTGATTTAAGCCACCCCAACTCTAAATTAACTTTTACTTAGAAGTCAGTCTATGATGTCCTAATCTAAGAAGTTATCTGTGCTCATGGCTTCAGCCCAGTTCTACAGAAGGCCAGTTCTGCTATTTATAAACGGGATTTTACTGTTCTATAAAGTTCTTACACAAATCTCACGGGTCGAAAGAGAAGGAATGGTTGGGTAAGAAGACGAATGACTGAAGCAACTGCTTTATAGCACAATATGAAACTTGACACTGTTTTCTGCTGCCAGTATGATTCCCAAGTGAGATGGATAAATTGTGGTCAAGACCTGGACAGGTTAACTAGTGGTCATCAGTGCTGGTGGTACCTTTATATACAAAAAAAAAAAAAAAAAAAAAAAAAAAAAAAAAAGATACTATTGGACAGGGCATTTGAAATTTAATACCAGACATGAAACAAGACATCTGTTGGACTCTCATTTGTTTCTCTTTGAATGGGCTTTAATTGAAAGCTCAGTGAAAAATGCAGGTTACATTCTTAGTGTTATCAATAGTTTGTAACAGCAACAACATCAGAACAGTGATGCTTCTAATATTTATACATTTTCTAATTGGAGATGTCTAAGAGCAATACATTATCAGATATATATATATACACACAATCTCAAGCAATTAAAAGTAAATAATAAACCCCTCCTCCCAAAACCCTGAAATAATATATTTCCTTACACGAATAATGTCTTTTTCACATATACTTGACAAAGAGTCTTTTTTAAGTTACTTATCTTAAGAGTAATCTGTTAATGGAGATCCTGGACCAGCCCCATTAAAAGTTCAGTTTTAAGTTTATACAGCTTGCTAGCCACATAACCAGTGTGGCTTTACATTGTAAACAAATCCCAAATGTCTACAATGATTGGAATAAGTTTTATGTAAAGGAGATCTATGCATCCCATGATAGAATAAATTTAAACCAATACATTAAAAAGAGAGAGAGAGAAAAGGAGAGAGCTAATTGACAAACAAAACAGTTTTGAGTGTTCAATTATGCAATTATTTAAAAACCAAGTTAACTTAATGTTAAGATTCTTATTTTCTGTACAGAGAGGCTCTGGTTCGTCTGGATTTGGCTGCTCTAGAAAGACAACCTTTAAAAAAAGGTTTGATTTGTGAAATTCACAAGCAGAGCTTCCAACTCTAAAAGCCTGCCCTTTGGCAGTACGAGTACAAAGTTTACCAGAAGTATCTCGGGTGACTGTTCCTTCGTTTTGTGAGGAAAGCTGCGCTAGCATTCAAGAACCTCAGCATATGCAGGGATGATGTAAGTGTAGAGCTAACCTTCAACAGGGAGGAGTCATCCTACCCGCTGCAGGAATTAAAAAGGTACAGCAATTGGTACCTAGAAAAGTTCAAGTGAAAATAATACAAAAATGCCGGAGACAGACATGAAAGCTAAGCACAGTTTACAGTAATCTTAAAACTGTGGGAATCTTGCTTACTTTTGTACAAAACCACAAGTAAAAATCTCTTGAAATTATTGAATAGGAACTTATGTAGCTCCAAATGGAAGGCAAGGCTGAGCAGAATCCTACGGTTTAGTTAACTCATGTCAAATAGGATGCGAAGACAGCTGCAGCTCTCTGACAGAGGTGATCGAAGATGGCTGAGAAAGTTTGCAGTAGCTTATAATGTCCCATCTGGTTTTTTCACTTGTTTGAACTGTCTAAAGGGCCAACTGCAGTTTAGTCATGTTCCTCTGGTGCATGTTGTGATGACGAACTAATTCATCAGACCTGGCAAATTTTTTTTGACAGCTGGGCCACCGGCAACTGAAAGGCTTTTCACCTGTTAACAAAACACCCTGTTATTAGCTGAGCATACAGCTCATCTGAGACACTGCTGTTTGTTTTCTTTCTGCAGGGTTGTGAGGAGCTGGCAGAGCCCCTGTCAGGAGGAGAGGCACCCCGGGCTGTCCTGAGAGGGCGTGGGAGTGCCCCCAGTTCCTGCTCACATCAGTGCTCAGTGCTTGCCTACATCTGCCTCAGCTGATGTTTAACAACAGCCTTTTCAGATGGTGTAGAACACTTTGCAGTGGTTCATTCCTGAGGACAGGCCCTTGCTGAACACCGTGTTGCCATGATTATGCTACTCTTGGCTCTCAAATGACCAAGTTTCAAAGTCACTCTGGCATTCACACAAGCTTCAGTCACACCTCGGGCCGTGGTGCAGACATACTGTTAGTCACTGTGGAAACTGTCAGTGACTATTTAGAGCTTGACCTCCAGTCAAGGGGAGTTTTTTCCAGCTAATTCAACGAGTTTCGTCTGAAGTTCTTTGAAACTGGTGAGTGTAAGTGAATATGGTAGAAGCAACAGGGTTCAGCATGAAATCTGCTGAGCCAGACTCAAAAGTTTTCCACTACCATCTAAATAAAGTGGATTCACATCTATGGGAGATGTCAAATGCTCAAAATAACATTTTTCTAATATTTTCATGAGCATAATATTCACTACAAATAAATCCAAGCAAAGCACATTCAAATTTAACAAGAAATGCCACCACTTTTTAACTGTTTAATCTGGTCTCTTGATTTCCTACAGTGTTTAAGTGGAATTTCAGGCTGTGTTTCTGATGCCAAAGGAATGCTGATGGAATGCTTTCATTAGCTCAGAGCAGTGCCCGGTGACTCATGCTTCTTTTTGTAACTTTCTTTTTTTTTTTCCCCCTCAAAATAAATGCAGTATTTTAAAGTAGGTTCATCTCTGGGGCTGGGCTCTTCAGTGCTGTCTACACATCTCATCCTCTCCAACACACTCCAGACATGCTGGGCTGGTAGAATCTCACCCAGGTATCTTCTCTTCGTATTTACCTCACACTTTGGGCATTTCACAAACCAAATCCAAATGCAGGCTAAACGAGATTTGCATAAATGTATATTTCTATTTGCAAACTCCCATGTGAGGTACTTTGGGTGAGAAGGGGATGCCTAAAATCTGCTTTATCCACTTAGCATAGATGCTGTCAAAAGCATCAATTATCTCCCAACACAGCATAAAACAGTGTGGGAAAAAATTGATCTGGCCAAAACCTGCAGATTGTATAAACTGGTCTTCTTTCATCAGCATTAGCAAAACCATCCTGTGAACTGAGGCAAGGTATCGGTGACTGACCAACTTCTCACAGATCTACCACAGTAACAGCAGCACAGTTTCACTGTTTCACAGGCAGTCCTGGTTGTCCTCTCACAACAAGGGGGAAGTAATCTCTATTAGTTCTGTGCTGGGCATAAATTATTTTGCACAGCTTCATGGTACAGATACCAGAAATCACATTTCCATTGCTAAACATGTCTATGGATTGATAAAACTTCCTTTGATTTTTTTTTTTTTCTTTCAACAGCAAAGATTGCTGTCACAGTGAATTTTTTTGTAAAGAAAAAACCCTGAATCTTAACAAATAGTTTGGCAGTTGACTTAAAATTAGGATGGAATTGCATGGAAGCCACGTGTGCTTTGCTTCCTTAAGATGTAATATGGAGCAAGTTAACTTGATCTAGGTGCTCTGTCACAAAAGTTAGGGGCTACAAGAAAGAAACAGGAATGAAGCTACAGGGCAAGGTGGAAATGAAAGATCCCCACCCACCAGTCGTGCTCATTCCCCTCAGGAGCTGACACATCCAAAAGTGCTGTCAGGAGCAGCTCCATAACACCAGCCCAGTTCCTGTGCCAGTGGCAGGCAGCAAACCCACAGGAAGGTCTGTGCTGCCAGGCCAGGCTGCCCATGCTCAGGTGAGCCTGCTCTCAGCAGTGGGGCTCAGATCACATGGAGCCACAGGGAACTAGGACAGGGAGAGGAGCTTCACTAGCGAAAAAGAAAGCAAGTTCTTCACTGTAGCTAATCTGGGCTAAAAACGTTACTGGAGTCATGCAAGCCCTGAATTGTCAGATCAGTTAGCAATGAAATGGAATGGGGAATGCATTTTATCCCAGCTTGCCAGAGTGTTACAACCACTTGCCATTTTGTCTCTCCCAGAACATTACCTCTTGCTGGTTAAGAAAACATCTTTCTTCATGCAAATGCACAGAGACCCAGGCCCTGCAGCTCAGCAGGACCATGGGGAGAACCCAGGAACACAGCCGTGCCCTTTGCCATTTGCAGATTGCAAGTGTAGATATGGCCCTTGGGTGAAGCATTTATTTGGCCAGTGCCACAGAAAATGCCATTGTTCTCAGGTGAATCATTTCCTTTATAAAAATTTCTCTTTTATTTTTGTAGGTCTGAAATATGTGTTTTTATGGTCCAGAAGAGAAAAAAGAATTCTTAGCAGGGAGAAAAAGATTTTCAGGCTCCTTGTCCATCTGTACAGAGACTGAATTTAAAAGGTTAACACCAGTATGGAAAACACCGTGACATCCAACAACATGCCAAAGTGCTTGGTAAACAATTACTTGGTAAAAACACTGCATACATAGCAGAAGGAACAGCAAATGTCAGTACATAGGAATAATTCTAAAACTTAAAACTAAAATACAGAGGCTGCTGCAGTTGCTCCGTAATGGTGTTTACATTTATGTGAGGGCAGATTAGACTAAAATGGCCTCCTTTTTTTCCCCTGTATTTACATGAAATACTAGTGTTTCTACAGAAAAAAAAAGGTCCTTGAATATTTGAGTAAGCTTTTACTTTAGTGTCTGTCAGTGTGAGTTTGCAAAAGGCACTGCTTTTATCTTCTGGAGAGATTACAGTACAAGCAGCAACAGCAAAAGCTTTGCCGTGCTATCCTGCATTAGGCTCAGCCAACACTTGGGAGAAGCATGAGTAGGCACGAATACTTTAGATTACAGACCTTTGGCTAAAGCTAGAATTAAAATTTCTATCTTGTAGGGTTTTTTCAGTAAAGGCAGTAGATCAACTTGACATTTGTGGGCTGAGACCATGACGCTCATTTCATAATAGCTGACAAAATTTATTTTGCCAAGCTGAAATTTCTTTAAACATGAAGGAAGAAAGCA
>VWZT01011147.1:42060-65435 GCA_013397055.1 Pachycephala philippinensis
TTAAAAGCCGGGTTTTTTTTTTTTTTTTTTTTTTTTTTTTTTTTGTTCTACTTACTGTAACTGCTCCTCCCAGCTCTGTGCCTACACATTACAGAAAGTTAGTCATTAATGAGGCCACCTTGTAACCTCCTCTTCCAGTGCCTGGGTCTGAAGCATCTGAACAGCCCCATCATAAACAAACCCCCACTTAAACCATTGCACCAAGGAGGATCTGCAAACGTTGTTAATCCTGACCCTGTGGCTTGGCACTGTGGGTGTTGTGAAGGAGCAAACAGGATAAAAGAAAAATCAAGGTGCAGAAATCTATTTTTATGTGCTCCCAAAAGCAAACTTACTTCACACTACTACTTTACACATGACACATAGGTCTTCGGCAAATCTTACACATTGGCAAATTTTTCTTGCAGAACTGTTCAGTTTTAGAATATATTCCCTGTACTGGGCATACAGTTTAGAGCAAACAGTTTCATTAAGAAAGTTGCTTCAAATGATGGTGTCAGGATGTAAAAGTCACTTAAACAACCACAGTAGTGCTAAAAGGCCAGTTAAAAAACCTAGCCACTGCCTTCTCCTAAAATTAACTTCAAGAATTTGGTGTTATGAGCAGACAACATCAGAAAAAGAGAAGTTCAGGAGTATACTTCAGGGATCCCAATTCATGTATAAAGATTAATTGTAGTAGAAAAGTCTCGTCCACAAACCTGTGTGTCGTCTTTGGTGCCGTTTGAGTTGGTCTGAACGAGAAAATCTTCGTTCACAGTCTTTAAAATCACACTGATAAGGTTTTTCACCTGGAGTGGAAAAACAGTTTATCAGAAAATGTGGCTAAAAGAGGGAACACCTCAACCAGAATCGGAAGATGAAACATGTTGCTCTGAAAGACTTCTCTCAGTCTGAAGCAGTCTAGTGGCACACCAGGATGGATTTGTCACAAAGCCATACAGCTCTGCTGGGAAGGCTGGCAGAGTTTTACTGCATTGACACTGATACTGAATCTGCTCATTCTAAGAAAATAGTCTGTTAGGTTAAAGCTGCAAAAATATTCAGGTTGAGTGAATTTTTATTTTTTCTGCTGGAAAAGAACAGGAATGTCTTGGTTTATATTTCTCTAAAAATCCCATTAAACCCTTTCCACCTGTTTCAGGAACACATGAGTTGTGCAAAGGAATAACTTGCAGTTTGAACTAAATTGAATTTAAGGCAAAAACTAAATAAGTTCCATCCACACAGGTGGCAATTTTAACCACATTAAATTAATTAGAAATAAACTGAGCAAAAAATTCAACCTCAGAAAAAGACATATTTTTCCTCAAAACACAAATTCGGTTTCTTCCATAAAGTGCCATTAAACAGAATTTCTCACATAGCTGCACAGCTCCCACAGGCAAGGCCATGAATTATTGCACAGCCTCATGTAAATATAAACTCTTCCCCTCCTCCCATGCAGTTCAGCAGAGATCCTCAGGGTGGGATTTCTCTGGCACAAAAAGTGAGATTCTGAGGTTTTTAGAAAAAGAAATCCCTACAAGCAAGGTCCCAAAAGTGCATGGATTTCAATGCAAAGGACTTCACCAGCCACATAAATGTGCAAAAAAGAAATGCAGCAACTGAGGAGTCTGAGGAAAGAGGGAAATACTGCCAGTGGGTAGCAGAGCACAGAGGTGGTGAAATTTGGCCAAGACAAGCCAAAACAATCCTTATACTGTTACACGAGGAGCACTATGATCTTCCAGGTCTGACTTAATCTAAACTAAGGTCCCTTTGAACAACAGTGGAATCCTGCTGAAGCCTCAGATATAATGACATTTATACCCACATAAAGTCTGGTTCCAGTGCCACAGCGCAGAGGCCTCAACACGAGCAGGAATGAAACATCTCTCACTGCAATGCTGGAAGGTACACACGGGAGCAGCTGGGACCTGCTCTGTCTGCTGTGGGAAGCTGAGATGCAAACCAAAGGTCCTCGTAAAGGACCTACAGGGAAACGTCAGCTGGAGGGGACAGTGGGTTTGATTTCTCTCTGTTTAATTTTAAAAACATATCAGTTTGATAAACCGTCATTGCGGGTGTCTGCATTTCTGATTCTGCTTAGATGAGGAAATGTATTCTAGTTGCACTGGTATTCTGAGACACCAAAGCAAACCAGTTTAGTTTAGTTTAAAGCAGATGCTTTTGATCCAGGTGACAGAGAATAAGCATCACATTAAGGAGAGCATTCCAAATTCATCCTGGTGTAACTAAAATAAAAATTTTACAGAAGCAACTAAATCTGCATGAACAAGCTAACTTCCTGTGACAGTCACCCCAAGGAGTTTACTGATTCTCAAACCTAGGTGTGGACAATTTCTATGTCTGCTGTGCTTAATTTATTAGCATAAGAGATTAAAGTTGCCACAGGTGTTTGAAATAGTTCCATACACTTTGACCGCAAGGACTCCCTGGGGGGTGCCTGCTTTTCAGAAACCACTTACTTCCAAGGAATTCAGCCCTTTGGCAGATTTAAGAGGGGGAATGTCAGCAGAGCAGAATGCAGTGACAGAATGATTGTCTGCTAATTACAATATAAACTTAGAAGATGGTTAAGGAGGTATTGGAATGAAACAGCATAGAGGGTCTGATGGCATGCACATGAAAGTATTTTTTTAAATACTTTGGAAAATAATCTTGATTAAATTAAAGACAGATTTAACCCATGCATGTATTAAGGGAATCAATCTAAAATGTTTACATAGGGATATGATGACACTGCGAAGAAAACAAAAAGCAAATAAACAGAAAGAGGCACAACATTTGGACAGAAATCCTAATTTCCCTTTCCTCCTACATCTTCCATGTCAGCTGCCAAAGCTGACTGTCACATGCCTGTGAGCTCCCATAAATTTCATCAGAACAGGACAACAGAAACACCCGAGATTAGAAAAAGTCTGTTAGTGCCTCATTGAATTCCCACAGTGAGAGTGTCTCATTTCCTCAGGCCCATCAAAGCCTCTCCGGTAAAAGGCTGAAATCTCTTTTTGAATGAAAACATCCAGCAATGCTGTCACCTTCTTATATGAATACATACGGTCTCAAAACAAAACAGGAGATGCACATGGAGCTTCACCAGCCCTTCTACCTGAGACGTGATTGCTCACACTACTGAAAGAGGGCACACAAAAGAAAGGCTGAACTTAGTGCATAATGAAATAGTAAAGATGAGAGAGGGTAGAGGGAATGGTATATCTTTAATATTTAGGAAAATAATTTTTTTAAAAAAGCTCTACAATTGTAAAACAAGCGTGAATCTGCCTTTGCACATATTGCAATAAATGCTTCTAATAAAACAAACTTATTTTGTCAAAAATAGTTAACTTAAACTAAGGGAAGTGTGCACATTTCCTCTGGAGCAAATTCATTTGCTCAGATGCATGGAAAAATAGAAAATTTACTGCTGTAGCAGTTGCACAAAATATTCACAGTCATTGCTTTTAATTAAGGAGTTCTGCAAGAGTAAAAGCCTGTCACTAACAAGAACACATGAGAAAAGGCTGATTTTGAAACCCGAGACTGCAAGTGTAAATGAGAATCTGAAGGCTGGTCTATACTCCTTTCACCAATTTAAACCCCTTTTCTTAAATAAGTGTTCCCACTTAATCAAAAGGGTCCCACAGTCACAACTTTGCCTTGTTAATATTACGTTTTTTATTCAATATAATTTGCTTTAGCAAACTCACACAAAATACATGTTTATTTATTTAGTAGGGAGCCTTTATAGTTAACATTTTCTGTCACCTTCACACCGTAGCTCAGCTGTGATGTGTCATTACTATTCTGAAACTAATCTTGTATTTTAGATTCATAAGTATTTTTATTTTATGCTGTAGAAATATTAGCCTGAATGGATACAGCTTGACACCCTACCATAAAGGACAACCTTCCTGATTTACAGGTTCTCATACTCCATTGCAGATCATACCTGCAGCTGAGCCTATTTAGGCTAAAGAATATCCCTGGCGAACAGGCAGAGGATATTCTCTCTACAAACCTGCTCAGCTTTGTGTTAGGATAAATCCAGTTTTCCCAATGAATGGCACTGAACCCAAAGGGTCTCTGGCAAGAATGCTGATGCTTCCACCAGAAGTGAAATTTATGGAGGTCTGGACATCAATTTGTTTTTGCAAGGAAGTGCCTGAAGTCTGCCACAGAATGACAACTCACATTATTTGCTGTAAAGTTGAAAAGTTAGATGTATTTCTGCATTTCCTTTCAGAGGCCTATCTGCTGCAGCAAAATACACCAAGATAAGAAAAAAGCTTTTTTGGCTGTACATGTTTCAATAAAGGCATTGTCGAGAACAGATAAGCAGCCGCAGAGGGTACAAAGTGTTAACAAATTTTCAGCTAAGGCTATTTGAAACATTGGTAAAAACTGACTTCAGAATCCAACTTTGGGTTTCAGGACCTTGCTTGGTTTTGCAATACTGCAACTGGTGAAGAAGAATGGAAGATCTGATGACCCAGACCTTTGTATGTCTCTATTATAGAAATAAAAAATAGAATCTGGAGGCAACAATATTCGGCAAAGATACAACCTGTTGGTTTAATATCAGATATATGTAACAGTTGTTTTCAAACCATGTGTTCATCATTTAAAAAATTGACCTACCACTACACTAAGATGGTTAAGGTAGAAGAGCTCCAAACCCATGAGTGAGTCCAGAACCACCTTAGAGGAAGAATAATAAAAGTTTTTGTTTGATGACGAGAGGTGTACCAAACACAACCATGTTATTTTTGGAGACAACTGGTTTCCAAAGTTTGATTTTGAAGTGCAGGAGAAACAAGTCAGGGCTAGACAAAGACATGAAGTTGCAAAGAAGACTGGAAATGGATCTGCATCACAACAGTGGGTTTGACTGCCCAGGTCTCCTGAAGAACGTGGTAGTGGAAGACCTTTATGGCCACTCAGTCCAGACCATCCACACATCAAGCAGCCAGGAAAATATGATAACTGGGAAGTTATCCCCTCCAGATGCTCCCACAGGTCACCAAGCAATCCCAAAAACTAGGGCTGACAGACCACAGGAGGAGAGGAAATGAAGAGCATCATATTCTAAGCCTCTACAGTAGCTGGGAATTTGGTAAATAGAATTCCCAGATTATAATAATAGGAAATGTCTAGTACCCATTCAACAGGCTGAGGACAAAACCATGCCAACTGACAAAGGGGGAAGCTCCCTTCTGATCCTAAAGCTGAATTCATCAGCCAGGCAAGCTACCCAAGCAATTTTCACTCCAGCAGTGAATTGTCCCTTGCTTCCTCTCTTCAGCTGCAAGAATCCTTGAAAACTTACATGGCAATGTTGGTGTCAGCAAACACAAGCTTTGGAAAACAAGCTGGCCTCTTATGGAAAGAAACTTGCAAAGATTTGAGAAATAAGTTTTTGCTGTCAACATATCAAAATGTATGTGCAGAAAAATCTGCACCCACCCGTACAGAAAAGGTGTTTGAGGGGAAAAAAATGTTTTTCCTCTACCCAGTCCCACTACAGCATGAACCAGAGGATGGGCATGTGTGACCTCAACGACAATGGGAGAAGCCTCTCTGGGGGTGTTAGACAGACACAGGCCTATCCCCTACATCTTTTGGAGCTTTTCTGACTCTACAAGCCTACATTGTATATGATATTAAAAATCTTCTCCAGCTAAGGAAAAAAAACTTAAATATGTAAGCTGAAGTCCTTGTGATTCATCCAGAAATAACACTGGGAAAGCCAAGTAATGAAATGGAATAAAATACAAGACCAGAACAAACAAATAATGACTGCTAAAACACAGAGTAAATCAGTTTAGGAATGAAGGAAATAGTGGTTATGAGAAAAATTCAGATCTATTTAGGCATAATGGAGAAAAATAATGAATTTAATGGCCTTCAAAAGATTTCCAAATTTTCTTGTTTCCAATTTATTTACTGAAAATAGAATAGCATTTCTGTAGACCTTCCTTTCTAAAGATGGACTTGCACTTACAGTCTAAAGTATCTTAACTTTTTAATTTCAGCAGCTCTGAAGACAGCTGTCTCAGTATTTTCTGACTTGCCCATTCATTAAATAAAAGTGCTTTGTGTGCATTTCTCACAATGTCACACAATTAACTAACTGAATGGTCTCCAAAAGGAGAGGATTGGAACTATCTTTTATGAAATGTTAGACAATCTGCGAGGTTACCCAGCATGGGCTGCCTTCCTGTTCTCTTTCATCCCTTTGATCTTCTGTCATATCAATGGTTAACTGAACATCTGTATTTACAGATTTCATCCACAGACTTCTAGGTAAGCACAGAAAGAACTGCCTAAATAAGAATATGACATGCAATCAAAAAAAAAATCCAAAAAATTTTAAAAACCCATAAGGAACATATCTGAAGATATATCATAATTTTACACGTCCATAAATACACCATAAAAACACCATAAATCTCCCAATACGGGAAACAACTCTGTTTGCTCTTTGACAAGGTGCAGCAGAGCATTTCATTTCCACATTTTGAGATCTTATTTCCTGAACTCAGAGAGAATCCAGACATTAGCCTACAAACCACTGGCTTCAGGCTCAATCCTTCATGGAAAGATCCCATAGCAGGGAACCTATTTGCCAATCCCTGCCTCCACCCCCAACCAGAAGAGGCTTACACAGGAGAACCAGAGGATGCTAAATGTTTAGGTTCCTCTTGCAGAGGCAACTTCTTAATAATTAACATAAGATGAGATTTGGAGTGAGATTCAGAGGTCCCAAATGAGGGGGGAAGAAGAAAAAAACATTAAAAGAGAAAACAACTCACAGCCCTGTAATAGTGAGAGAGGGAGCAAGGTGATCTACTTGCTGTCAACGCTGTTGTTTTTTTTCCTAGCTAGATCCAGAGTGCCTTCTGCTCCAAAAGAGGGGTCGTCCAGCTGACAGAGCACACACTCGCTCATCTGACGGATTCTCGTGCTCCCTGAGCTGGCAGAGCACTTCTTGTCCCTTGTGCTGTCTTAAACCCGCCCTGCCCACTCTGCTGTGCCATGATTTATACCCACCAGTGTGCTTTCTGCTGTGCATCTGCAAGTGGGACAGCTTGAAGTATCTCTTGTTGCAGCCAGGGTAGGCACACATGAAGGGGCGCTTCTCGTTCGTCTCGCTCGCCGACCGCACGATGGTTGGAGCCACTCCGGGCACGCGCCGGACATCCTGCAAGGACAGACACCTGCTAATGCCACTTGTGTGTTCTCAGCTTTGACTTCACACACTCAGGTCACTCAACACTTCCCCAGGACAAAGAGATACTTAGACAGATCACACTGGCAACAGGCAATTTTATTTCATTCTAGATCTACAACCTTAGTATGGCTTAACCTGTTCTTTGCAGTGTTAATATTATTCTAAGGTGAAGCGCAGTGAACTCTACTTAGTGAAATCTCTCACCAATGTTTGCATGTGAGACTAAATGGCCCGCACTCTGACCTCATATATACACACACTGACCACAATCCTGGCAGAACTCTCATTGCCACATAAAACAGTTTTAAGTTTATACCAGTGTAAGAGGTAAGAGCATGAGCCAGAAGAGTATTGTCCTTTTTATTTTAAATACTCACATGAAGTTAAAGGACAAGGAAAGGGATGTCTTGGATATAACACAAACTGATTAACAACAAAACAAAAACAACTGCCTAGGTGGAGCTGGTGAACAGTTCAGCCTTAATGCATTTTGGCCACTGTCACAATGTTCCATCAAAGATGATCTCCTCCTTCTGGGACAATTAACTTCCTGAAACAATGTCAACCACTTACTTTTATTCACTCAACAAAAGCTGGCTCAGGAGCCTGTTTCTGAGAGCTTGCCACTGAATGAAGACCTGCTAAACTACACACAAAAGGAAAAGGAGAAAAGATGCTATCTAAAAACACTGATGTGTGTTGACAACACAGAGCAGCACAGAAAAGACAGATACGCTGTAATGAGTTTGCCATCAGTTTTAACAAGGTACATCTTTTACAGCGGTATTTAATAATGATATGACTGTCTCAGAAAGGGAGGAAATTAACTCCCATGGATGGTAAGTTCCTCCCAAATATTCACTAATTACTTAGCTATTAGGAAACAATCACATATTTTGTTTTAAGGAAATACAATTGAATTAGTAAAGTTTCAGAAACGCATAAAAGCAAAATGTCATCTAACATTTTCATATATATAGTTATTAGTTATATTAACTTCCATGGTCCATCATAACCACAAAAGCTTCACGTGGCCAGAGTGATTGGAACTAGAAGTTGGAAATTGGATCACATATTTTGGACCATCCTGAGAAGCTGGTCAGGAATATTGCCTTGCAGACATATTTCAGAAGAAGAAATAAGCAATTTTAAATTACTGTTTAAAAAAGAAATCTTATGTTAGAGTTCAGTGGCTTCAGTGACGCCAGGACACTTCTGTAAAGCATTTCTTGACAACCCAGGGAAGCCGCAAATCAAGGATGGATTTATAAACAGCAGTGAAGCAGTGAATGCACACTATAAATAGGCAGCAGTTCTACTTCCCCATGAAGAATGTCCCACAGTACTCACTTGTATGCCTCTAAAGACTCCATGGGTGTGTATTCTGTACTGGGCCCCACAGCTGTATAACATGGGAGCGCTGTGGTTCTCATTTTCATATCCTGCTGTATGTCTGTAAGTAAAAAGAGGGGAATAATGAAAAAATTAAGTATTTTTCAGTACTCAGCTCCATGTGAGAGGTTTCTTTTCTTAAGTCAGTGATAACATATGCAGAGTTCGCTTTTACAGCCATGATATCCAAGTTCAAGGGAAATTCACCAAAGGAAACCTGCTCTGCCTTCACATGGATCTGCTCCCACTGGCACAATGCACTGACTCCATACATACATCTATTAGTATCCATTAAGGCATCCAGGGGAAAAAGAAAAAAAAAGAAATTGTCATGATTTGAACTCTGATGTATTTCCACTAAGATTTTAGGTAAGAGGAAAAAATTCACATAGCAGCACAACAGTGTCATGTGCACATGTTCATGTTATTTATCAGTCAAACGTGGGGCTGCCTATTGCTAATATCTTTTGGAATGAGCAAAATGCCTCAAGTTTCACATTAAGTGCAGTGGATTTTTGTCAGCACCTCATGACTCAGATATTACCCGATACTACCAAGCAAGTGATGACATTTATAAGAATAGCAGTCATGTACTCATAAACAGAGATTACAAATCAGTGTCTAAACTATTTATCCTACATATCAGCTTGCAGGATGCGCTACAAATTAACCCTTTATAAAAATAAAATTAAAAAAAAAAAAACCAGCCTATCCCTACTAGGTATATATTTTCAAGTTTTCTCATGCAACGCATTAATTTTAAGAATTTGTAACTTTTGGTGTGTTTTGGGGTTGCCACAGCCATATGTTTTGTCTAATTATGTTCTTCAAAATCCTGTGTTCTCCTGTCCTGAATGTTGGAACTTTGCTGTGTCTCCTGTTTGCAGCCTTCTTAATGTCAAAATCACGTAGATACATCTTAGGTTTAATTTTTGAATGAGTATGTTACATTATCACTTGTAGAAGTATACATTGGCAGTGGTTAAGTGTACACGTTTCACACAACACCAGAAATTAGAAAGCCCAGAACAAAACCCCAGGGCACATAGCAAGGGACAAAGATGGATATGTAGGATGTTATCCCAGTCTTTGCCAAATGCTTGCAATAGCAATTTGAAGGCGTCCCTGAGGTCCAGACTCTCATTTCACTGGTCCTTCCTTTCTCTTCACTCAAAGTTCATGTGCAGAGTAGAATTACAAGGAAGTTTTAAACCTCTTAAGTGATTTGCAGAAGAGGCAGTGGAACTGGAATGCGGGACATGTCTAAAGGGTTTGTGGACCTGGCTGCAGAGGAGGGGAGCAGTGTCTGTGAGCAGCTCTCCCTGCAGAGGGTGGGCTACATTCCTCACCATTCGCCCCCGTAGTGACTGGCAGGCTGCTACCTGGCAGATGTGCTCTCTGAGGTCAGGTCTTTCACTGCTCTACAGTGCTAGTTTCAAATCCTGGCTGCACCTGACTGCTCAAATCAAAGGCTTCATCTTTTGGAAAGGTATGCTCTGCTTATTTCAATTTTAATTAAATTTTAAGGTGATCGTAATGAAATAAATTATGGAGGGGTGGCAAGTAAGTATCTCTGTACTGTAGTGAGATCTGTAATAACAGATAAAGAAAATACCATTAGCTGATTTAAACTGATTAAACTATTCTCTAGATATGTACCATGGTCAAATAAGTAGGGTCTCCTCTCTGCCCACAGCCCAGAAGTGGCCTTTTGCAGCCTAATCTAAATAACAAATTACCATTTGCTATCACCATTTGATCAGCACAGGCTCCCCATCAGCATCAAATTTTCCTCTCTGTTTAAAGGCAGCAAGTCTGTACATGTCAAAAAAAAAAAAAAGAAAAATCTTGGGAGAGGGGTGTTGAAATCCCCCAACCCATGGTGATACCAGTGTTGATCAAAAATTACACAGTCCATTTTAAGGCAGAAATGGAATGAGAACGACCATTGATAAGGAGGAAGCTCGGCAGTAGAAGCTGTGGCTGACCTGTAACACTGCAGTAAATCAAGGCTAAATGTGAACTTCAGCACTGGTCACCCTGAGTGTAACCTCCCCTTCACGCCTGTCCTAACAACCTTAAACACTACAATAAACAACAGACACAAAGGCAGATAAGAAGAATTCCCAGGGCAGAAACTTTAGAAGGAGAAGCATGAATATGTAGTAAAATCTTATACCATAAAACACAGCCCCACTTTCCCTCTAAATTCTCATGGTTTTCATCTTTCAGTGATAACCTTTTTTGTAAAGACCAGGCAGTTCTGAAATAATTCCTCCCAGGAGTAAGAAGCAGAACAAAGACCCTGTCCGTGCCCTAAGGAATGGCTCTATGAATGAGAGGTATCCTCCAGATGATCTCCATCTCAATTTTTATTGCACAGTTGGGAAGCCTTCCTCAACATCCAGCCTTTTACATATCTCCTCCCCTTATTTTTAGTTATACTTCACTAAAACTGTACACACAACTGCAAAGCCATGAAGATTAAAACCTGTTTTCTAAGCCCCTTGACCTATAATATACTAAGTCCTTAGCCAGCTCCCTAGGAGAGGTGCTTTAATAATCAGGAGCCCTATTTCCCATTTTACATTGGGCACATTTCCACCAGCAGTGGCTGGTACTCAGCATGGCCATATGGCTGATGACAGCAAAATGGATCATGAGAGATTTCTTGGTTAAAACACTATTTATTCACTATGGAGCACTGTGGAATAATCTGAGATAGAAAGGAGATAGAAATTAACAGGTGGATATTCTTTCCAGTCAGTGGGAAACTGGAACACTGAAGGAGGAGTTTTCACAAACTGTCCCTACACCGCTGCCCTCTTGAAGTTCAGCCTTCACTCTGCATCAATAGTAACCTCATGGTGAAATACAGTTCTTTTTCTTCCAGCCTCTTTACTGCATGCACCCATGATTTATGCCACGAAGTGTACATCACAGTTGGCACAGTTGGCTTGTTTCATATGGCTGCAGTTTATATACAATAATAAAAGCAGGGGTAGAAGAACAGATACAAATCTAAATCCATTATTAAACTCAAACACCTGCTTTATTGCATGCAAGAGATAATGAGCAGATGCAAGGCCACATACACGAGGAGTACAAGTAACTGATGAATTTATACCTGCAGTACATTAACTAAATGGAAATCTCCAGAGGGTAGGACAGTCCTTAACTTTCATCTTTTCTAGTCAGGCACTCTGTGTTAACTAGGCAAAGAGACAACGCCTTATAAGCTCAGGGCACCAAATCTGTACGTATAATAATGAAAAATTATGCTGATGGACTCTCAGGACTAGATGACAGCCTAGGCCTCTACCAAAGCACATGTTCTCTCTCAGCAGGACGGGCTGCTCAGACAACACCACAGCAGCCTGGAGAAGTGCCAAGGGAGCCACTCACTGCCCTGCTGCAAGTGCACTCCGAGCGGGCTGCGAGCCCGGCCACAGCTTGTACACTGGGCCTTCCCCTGCTCCCAGGGCTCAAGCAGCCCCAGCAGAAATCTAGCTAAAACCAGTGGGATAATCAGGAAGCAAACAGCTGAATTAACCAGAGAAGAAAAACCCAGAAAAATCGCCAGTAAGGCCCAGAGTCACACTTAGGAGAGACACTAGACTGATCCCTCCACAGGTCCTAAAAGAACTCAAAACTAAGCGAGACCAGATGCAGCCAAACTGGCCTGGCAGGATCCAACACAAAATTTTTTTGAGCAAGGACTGAAGTTTTGTACTCACAGTCCAGCTCTGCCTTTATTTGTAAATATACAACTCCCTTTAACTTCAATCAGAACTGCTCAAAGGCAGAAATGGACTATAAATATTTAGAGTTTGGGTTAGTTGGTGAAAAAAGGACTCCGTGTATTTTGTTCTCTGGATCTAGATGGCCAGACCTGGAAACACAGCCATAAAATGCAATTCTAGATAACTGGGAAACAAAGGCTGATATTTACAAAGGAAGAGCTCTGTGCTGTAGGGTATTTAGAAGCACTTGCATTTACCATTAGCCCAGCAAATCCTTAACACTCTCAGAGTAGCTCTTTTAAAATGATTAATCTCGGAGTTGTACAGATTGTACAGAGATTAATAAAAATGAAGGGTTTACAGATGAGAATGTGTGATGAAAAACAGAGCAGCTTTAGAGAGTTGTATCAATCTAAGTGGTTATAAAAAAAAACCCTCATAAAAGATGACATTCTAATCTGAATATTTTTAAAAAATAATCAAGCTGCAATTTCTCTCTCACACCATTTTTACTTTGTAAAACTGAAATTGCCTGTCTAATGTATAAAGCAGTTACAACTTAATCTGAAGAGTTAAGCTTTTTATTATTACTTCATAAACCAAAAAAGGGAAGCTTTAGGGCACACTGAGGAGAGCTAGAAAATTTCAGATGAAACATGAATACACATTGATTCATGAGATTCAGACTTGGAAGAATAAAAAAAGCCAGAAAGCAAGATTACATAAAACAGGCACCACATTAAGCTTCAATGTAATTGTGTTTCAATGCAGGAACAGGAATTTTAGGGTTTAGAAACAGAGCCAAAAATGAGGCAAAGTGAGGGTGTGGGCTAGTGCCGTTGATAACAGAACATAAAGGAAGAGAAGTAGAGTTAATTCCCTCTGCTAAAATATTTACCATCCTAGCACCCTGGGAAAAATATGTATGGAGACAGCAAAAAGATCCTGATTAGTTATATAGAAGATCCTGTTTCTGCCTGGTTTTTGTCTAATACTATTATGGAGGGTGGAGTACAAAGCTGCATTTTTATCTGTCCTTTCCAAGGCAAAGGACTATTAAACAACGTGATTTCACAGATTTGAGTCCTTCTGCAATCCTCAGTGAGAGAATCAGCTGATTGATGAAAGGAAGGCTCTAGATTTTCAGGGGACCTTTGTGTTTCTGACTTCAATAGTCCATCTTTGGTTTGGGATTTTTTACCATTAACCTGAGTGGAATCAGGATCTCACCAAACCCTTCCCTTCAAAATGAGACCGTCAGCTATCGGTGGGAAAGGATAAATTCGATACTAGAGACAGTAGGTTATTGCCCATTGCCACCTCATCTTGACTGCAGAACTGAACCCAAGTAGGAAGTTTTGCACCCCCACATTTTACTAATAAAACCACAAAAGCTAAACAGAAAAACCTTTACAAACCACTCCTAAACAAGAAAGGTTTTCACTGCCTTGTTTTAGTTGTTTTAATAGTGTTCTACAGAGATCATACCTAATATTCCTTACAGTGAGCCTGAGAAAACAGTAATAAATACCAATTTCCATGGAACATGCTGAGTGTTTAACATCCAAGCAAAACCAAAAGCGGAAAACGGAAATGTTGTCTGGTTCTATACCTGATTTCAGATGACTTTTAGAAATATGGATCAAAGCTTTTTACTCGAGCAGCTGAAGAGACAATTACATTGAGTCTTGCTGTTGGGAATGTAGCTACACTTCTTGTCTACCATGCTGTATCATCTCCTGCTTGGTATCAGTTATTTCCGTGCCACTTTTACACTTAACTCGTCAAAATATGAAGGAGGGTTTTACAGTCTTGAGATCTACCTCTAGAACCACTACGGAAGGAAGCAGTGTTTTTCATATTGGACAAATGAAAAAGCAACACAAAAATATGAAGGACAGAAACCGACGGCAAAAGTGTCCACTAATGTGGAACATGCATTTTGACATGTCTGGGACCCACCGACTTTCCCGCAACAGAATAAATCTGATCCCAGCAGCTCCAAACAAAATACCACAAAACGAGTAACAAATCATCAGCAAACAGTCTGAGGAGATAAAATCCAGTCCCACAGTGATGTTCACTGCCTTAACAACGAAGCTTTCCTTTCAGATTCTAGAAGTTGCCAGATTGTGTGACAGCTCACAGACAAGCCAGCCCTCCCTCTGGTCCACCCAGAGTTCAGAAGGTGAGAGAGAGGGCCCTGGACAAACAAGCAACACAATTAACACACACAAGCTCACAAGGCATTGCTGTTCCCTCACATGAGTTGTAAGAACAACTTAAGCTCAATCAGAGCTCAATGAATTTGGAATTCAGAACCCAAGTGAAAATCTAAAATGTAGATTCAGGCACTTGGACTGTATGGTAGCAGTAATGGGTTGTCTTCTTCTCCAGGGACAGCTCTTGGCAGAGGGAAGCTCATCTTGGGCCATCAGAGATCGTTTTGGTTTGCCAGCAAGCAGAAACATCTAGAACTCATGGCTGCAGCCTTTTCTCTCTGCTGCCCTGTTAACACCTCTCTCCCCTTCCCCTGCCAGTCCACCACAGTGCTGTACTCTGGCAGAAGACAACATCTCCATTTGCTTCAGATGTCTCTCTTCACCATTTAGCAATGGCTGGCCAGGATCTCTGTTCCATACCTTTTACTGCCTGCCCACCTCTGCTTGTCTCTCAGGCCATGCCTTCCACAGATTCCTAAGGATTACACCTACTGACAGCACTCAGAGAGCAAACTCCACTGATACGTAGAAACTTCTTGCCCTCAGTTCCAATATGCAATATTAAAACATCCATGAAGGAAAAAGCATTCAGGAAAAACAGTCATCCGTGGCCTTAAAGCCACAGGCTGAAGCAGGCACTGAGCAGATAAAATAATTGAAGAGTTTAGATGCCAGGCTCTTGCTGCTGATGACACACAAAGAGGGCTGTTCATCAGCTTGCGACTCAACAGGAATGATTTTCACAATGACTGAAAAGGACACAGCTTTGGCCACCTGACAGTATTCTTTGCCCAATTTCAAACTTTTGATCTGGGTTGAGGAGATTCTGGAGCTGATCACTCAAATATTGGCAAGATTGTAAAGAGCTAGAACCAGAATGCTCTCAGATAAACTGCTAGACAACTTCAGCACAGAGACTGCCAACTCTACCTAAATTGCACTGCAAAAGCTCCATTTCAGCTTGTTAAATTTATGCTGAACATGAACCCAGAAAAGCAAGCTACTGACCTGGTCTGCTGTCAAGTATAAAGTGTATGACCCGTAAGTTTTATATAACTGCAGAGTTCTCTAACTATTTGCAGAACTTACTGGCAACGTTTTCTTCCTTCTCATAATGTGCAAAAGTCTCTCTGAAGCCAGGAAGAAGTGCTGGGGAGAACTGAAAGCAAGGAGCTAAACAGGGACTGTCATCATTGGATAGAATCTAGAAGCTCCATATTTCAACAGAGAGATTGACTCCAAAATTCTTAAATTACAACTACGAGATTGAGAAAAGCATCTGAAACACTAAACGCCTGGGAATCACTTATGAACAGTTCATATATTTTAAAGATGTAAATCTTGGGAAGAATACCTTATGTTCATGGCAACTGAGATTGGAGGTACTGTGTATTGTAACTCTCAGCCAGAAAAGACAGATAACTATTTTGGCTCATATTACCAGTGATGAGGCTATGTCTAGCACTGATTTTCCACAGATTCTACAATCTTGGCCTATACCAAAACTTTCAGCTTTGTTTTACCATAGATCATTCATCTTGATTTTTTCCCCTTTTCATGCATCCTAGGTCACATACTTTACACTGCTAACAGTCTGACTCCTGGACAAGTAAGAAACCATTTATTTTGTTCAGTGCTCCTTTAATATTTCTATTGTGACTTTTTTTTTTTTTCACTGAGTTCCCTAAAGAATAACCTCTTCCTTGCTTTAATAACTTGGACCTCGGTCAAGGTTGATGTGTTTCTCCATTTTGCAGGATATTTTCTTCAGAAGAGACAAAACAGTGTCTAATATTGCAATGACTGATCTTTAAAGTGTACAGTTTAAAGAGGAAATCAAAAAGATAAAAGAAAAGTAGAAAATAGCCTTTAAAAAGAGGGGATCGGCAGCAAAGACAGGGAACTGTACACAACTGTAGGATTTTGGGATCTTGTCTAACCAGAGGGAAGCTCCTTGACAGATTTCTTCAGGCTCAATTCTCTCGTTCACTTCAATACGAAGTTTACTATGCTACTATCTTCTCCCTCTAACCTTCAAACACCATTTGTGAATGAGCTACAAGGAGACCCATAATATTTTTTTCCTTTATCGCAGTACAGCACTGTACACAAAGTCCATCTTCAACAAGATTTTCATATCTATGGACAACTACATGTAAGCACAGATCTGTGCAGGCTTTTATCAGCCTCTCCTGCTGTTCCCTTGAGACTGCACACGCTTAGACACTGAGAACATCTCAAAGTTGGCAATACCTGCCTTCGGTGGGCGAGTTTTCAGAGCCAATTATCTACTCAGATCAGTGAATCATCTGCTCTGAGCAGAGTGGGCAATCTGTGGCTTTTCCTTGGATAAGATCAAAAGGTGGCTCTGTCGCTCATGGCAGCGACCGTGGATGAACCGAAGTGAGGATGCGATAGCGCTCCATCCCATCCGGCCCCCCGGTGCATTGGAGGATCCCCAGCCCTGGCAGAGCCGATGGAGGCACAGAGGGTGTGGAGCTGGAGGCAGCGGCACGGGAGCGCTGCCCGCCCTGAAGCGGCCGCCACCCCGGCGGGGCCCCGCGGCGCCTCGCAGCCTTCCTGCCCGCCCGGCCGCAGGAAGCCCCGCGGGGGAGGCGGGCCGGAGCCTCTTCCCGGCAGGTGGGAGGGCGACAATGGCCGGGAGGAAGGAAGACGGGAGGCGGCCGGACCGGGACACAGGACGCAGGGCCTGGCGAAGGCAGGGAAAGGGAAGAGGGATGGTAGGAAGAGGCGACAGCTCAAGGAGGAGAGAACGAAGGGGCCGCGGCTGCCCCTCCGGGAGGGGCCCAGGCACCGGGAGCGGGCACAGCCCAGCCCCGTCCTGCCCTGCCCGGTGCCACCGGAGCCCCTGACACACCCAGCGCTGGGCTCCGTGGGCACGGGCAGCCAGCACCCCGGCCCTCTGCCCAGGCTGGGGCAAGGACCATCAAACACAGCAAACTACAGCCTTGTGATAAGCCACTCTCAGGACCGGACAGTATTTTTTTCGTGCAAGTGACAACATTCTAGTGATAAAATCCAAGATAAAGTTAGCTCAGTAATGCAGCTACACTAGGGCAACAGGTTAGAAGAGAACAAAGCTCCTTACCCTTTCAGTGTGGATCCCAAGTTCATTTGGTTCCATGTCATGCATTCAAGCTGTGAGGTCATTTGGTATAAATTGTCACTGTTGTGAAAAGACGTAGAATTAGAACTAAAATTACAGCTATCAAATAAAAAACAAAACATCAGAATATCAACAATTTCTTTGTTATTTGTTTTATATGTATAACAGTAGAAAGTGAATTTATTTTGTATAATCCCTTTTATCGATGCATCATGAATTTTAAAAAATGAAAGGAAATAAAAGAAAAGAATATCTGTGGATCGAAAAGTCACTTTGAATCTGCAAGCCTGACGATTTGTAAAGAGCTGGAAATGGAAACATAAAACTATTTCCTTCCCAAAAAATAATATCCGATATTGACACATCGAAATGGATGAAACGAATATAAGCAGCCCGGTGGGGTAACGCAAAGGATTATTTGTTTTTAAAAGTCAAATCTGTTAACTGTTTTAACCAGGAGTGTGAGAGACCACGTGGGTAATGGAGTGAAACAGCTATCGTGACTCGTGATGGATGTAGCTACATAGAGGGGCTTGACAAGCAGGAGAAAAATGGAATGGCTGAGCGATAAACGAAGCTCACCGCTGGAGCAGACTCTTTCCCGTCGGTACACACCGAAGGCAGCCCTGCAGCGGCTGCAGCCGCGGCTTCCCCGGCTCCGCTCGGAGCGGCAAACCCGGGCAGCGAGGCCGCGGTGAGGGGCGGCGGGAGGCGGGCACGGAGCCCCGAGGACCCCGGGAGCGCTCTCCCAGCAGGACAGGTCTCCACAGGGCCGAGGAGACTCCCCCGCCCGGGGCTCTCCCCGCAGAGCAGCTCCCGCCGCCCCGGGGAGCGCGGGGGGGCGAGGCGGGAGCCCCCGGCCCTTCAGGCGGGCGGTGTGATTGATGCCGGGGAACCGCCGCTCACAATAAAAGCAGGTCTCCCCGCTGATTAATTACACCTAAATTCGCCGGATTTACGCGGTGAATTTAGATCATTTTGTTATTAGAAGACGGTATTTTTTTCTTCTTCTTTTGTTTTTTTGTTGTTTTTTTTTACTTCGTGGCAGGTAGAAGAGACCTAAAAAAGCCAGATTCCAGTGGGAAGCTTTTGCATATAAAAACGAATTAAATGACTTCAATCTCGAAGTATGCGTAATATCATTTGTCAGTATCACTGGACACTATTATTCATTAGTGTGTCTGAAGTGCTATTATGCTACTACAATGTCCTGCATATCAGCTCAGGAATTGTTAAACTCTCCTGCAGTTTCCCCATTTGCAACAGCAGTCCGTGCTGGTCTGTGCCAACTACGTTTTGCAATTCCACGAATTCTTCCTGTAATGCTGCTGTAATTAATTCCTCCAGGACCCTGATTTTTATTAGAAGTGCCCGCCCGATGCATTTACAGCAGGAGATTTCCCTTTAACTTTCTTTCGCTTGACAGTTCATTTATAAGAGCCTCCCCCACAATATCCACTTTTTCCCCTCCTTTGCTTTTTCATAAAGCAATACACTTATTCATCTTGTCACAGCTCGCAGCCACTGTATTCCCTGCCGCCCTTGGGTGACAGTGTCCAAGACAAGGCGCCCCGGGAGCAGCGCGGTGCCCGCGCCCCGGCGCCGCCGCCGCTCTCCAGGTGCCCGCCCGGCCGCAGCTCCCGCTGCGCTCCCCGCGGTGCGGCCGCGCCCCGCTCCCCGCTCTGCACCGCAGGCCGCGGCTCAACGGCGGAGCCCGAGCTGGCTTCAGCCTCCGAAGGGAGCCCCGAGCGGCTTTCGGGCAGGCTGGGCGTCGTGGAAAGCTCTGGGAGAGGGCTGGAAGCGGAACTCCGCTACTTGAGCTTAAAACCCGCTCTGCCCCGTTTGGTGTCTCCTGAGCGGGGCGCCCCAGGAGAGACTCTCAGCCCTCGCCCCTCCTTGTCCTCCTGCTGCGGGCAGCTGGAGCCGAGGAATGATTGCGGGACAGCATGTGCCCGGCCTCGGACCCCACACCAGCCCGGGCCGCCCTCCCGCGCCAAAGCCGAGCGGGACCGCGTTTCGGACTCTCGGCACGCCCCGGGTGGGCCATACCCGGGCGCCGGGATGCCCACAGAGCGACACCCGCACTCCTTCCCACGGGCTGCAGGTGGGGTCTGTGCGACCTCTGCGGCCGGCAGCGGCCAAGGGGAAAAATTTCTTTTCTGTGCTGAGCCAGGGAGCTGCGAGGTCTCAATCTCGAAAAAGCCGGGATTGCAGAAGCTTTGGCTAGATCGGCCCGGGGCGGGAGGCAGGTGGGCACTGCCGGGCTTCGCGCCCCTTAAACCCGGAGATAAGAACTGCCCCGCCGTCCGCCGCCTGCCGGGGGGCCACCGGGCACGAGCTCAGATTGAACATCTCGCACCTGAGAGGTGACAGAGAACAGGAAGTCCCTAACGCCATTATTGCCTCGCCATGGTTTATTATTGACAGTACCGTGAGATGATCTCACGGAATCAACAACTCCGCTCAAAATCTCGGCTTTGGATGGGGTTTGAATGAGGAGGAGGAAAGCGAGGTCTCCAGGGATATGCCTGCGCTGATTCCAATCTGAATCCTTGGCCCTTTGAGCGGCCACAAAGAAGACACTAAAAATAACTTATTTTCATTACAAAGATGCTTTTAAAGAGAAACGAGAGGAAGGGGGGGAAACATTTCTACAACGGGGATTAATGTAAGTTGGAGTGGAATAAAAGGAAGTCAACGCTGAGCAAAAAGGGAACTTAAAAGGAAACCAGTAGTAGATCATATAGAGTTTGTTTTGGCCTGCACTGCAGTATTACCGAGTTCTTGACCTCTGCACAGAAAGAGCTATAATCTGAACCGAGACTCCTCCACTTTTAAAGTCTTTGCAAGTGTGACTCACAGTAAATTTTCAACATCGAGCATGTTTACTACACTAAACAGCGCGAGGTAGAAAAGTTCACATCACCATTTTAATGGACCAACAAACGCACGCTTGCAATCTGTGCGGGTTTGTCACCCGTGTCCAGCTACCAGGGACAGGCGCGGGGCTCCTTGGCCGCGCTATAAACAGAGAGCAAGTAGTGGCCGAGGCGAGAGATTTCAGAGATAGTTTTGCTTCCAGAATAAGAATTATGGTCTTTCAACCATTTCTTTCTTCCCGACTTTGCCTCAGTACGGGAGAGAAGGAGAGCCTCTTGAGCCCCGAGTGCCTCCGCACTGCAGAAGGGCTGGAAGCAGCCGGGGCCAGAGTTGTCCTGGTGGAAGGCCCCTCCCGCCCACGCCCACTCGCGACCCGGCCCGACTCCCCGCGGGCCAGGCTGGGGCTGCGCTCCCCGCGGAGAGCGGGGGAGCCGGGAGGGTCCCTTGCACCCAGCTGGAGAGATGGAGCGGGGAGTGAGAGCATCAGGTGGAGGGGACTACCTCTGCATCCTTTCCCTCTGCTCTCTCTCTCCACCTCCCCCCGCCGAAGCATCACCCCTCGGGTCCTGTTGGACGTGGCGGATCCGGGACGGGGGTGACGGAGGGATGACCGTCCCTGCAAGGCGCTGCAAGGCGGAGCGGACCCGCAGCCTCGGCTGGGGTGAGTGAGCGAGGGACCACAAACCAGCGCTGCTCGGGCGTCCCGGGAGACGCAGAGAGGAGGCGGTGCAGGGAAACACCGGCCGCCGCATCCCGCCGGGGACAGAGGCAACAACACCTCCCGTTCCCGACCCCGTCTCCTCCGCCACATCCCCGCCTCCACTGCTAAAGGCGAACGGGAGCGCTTGCCGTCCCCGGCCAGCGGAAAGAATGGCAAATCCCCCATTCCGGGGCTGAGCACCATCCCCTGAGCCCTCGCTGCGTGCTCCGCGCAACAGGCGCCGTGTGCGCAGGGAAGCGCGCAGCGGGCTTGGGCAGGGTCGCCAGCCCCGGCACTCAGATGCGGCCACCGAGCAATCACTTAACAAAGCAGAGCTGTCGAACTTGACCTGAACTGCGAAAACCAAAAGAAATCTTCTAGAAGGAGGTGAGGAATAAATACGGTCTTGAAAAGAAAAAATAATAATCATGATTTTGCCAAATCAAGATAAATACGGATAAGGACAGTGAGGTCGTTTTCAGGGCGTTGGTGATGTGGCAAAAGAGTCCCGCCCGTTTCTGTACCGCAACGACTCATCCACTTTCTTGACCACATTTTCCAGGCGGTTTTGAACGTGCTCAGTAGGGGACAAGGCCGCACCGAGCTCAGCCACCTGTGCGGGCCTCGATGCGGGAGCAGGCTTTGTACAGCTGGGCCTGCCCTCGACAGGGAACAAGCTCTGCCTCACTTACACCCCCACACGTAAGTATTGGCTCCTGTGAGGTTTAAAGGCTTAAATCCTTATCTTACTGGAGTAAGCCGTAAACCTCCCAGGGAGCAGGGCAGGACCGAGGCTGGGCTCCGGAGGAAATCGGCCCCCGTCGCGCAGCGCTGCTCACTCGCGCCGGGTGCGGGTCCCGAAGCGTTGGGCGGGAGGTGGCTGCTTTCGGGCGGTGACCTCTGTGCGAGCCCCCTGCCCGACGCTGCCTCGTGGAGGCACATGGAAGACAGAGCTCTCGACACTATCAGCATTCTCCTATCGGAATCACACCTCCATGTGCTGCCGCTTCCAGGAGCCGGGCGAGGGCGAGCCCCGGGGCCCGGGGGGACTGGGGAAGGCGGCGACTGCCTGCGGCCGCTCGGAGCTGCCCTCTCCAAGCCTCCTCCAAACCATATTTATAGATTTCCCTGCGCGGCGAGCAATCTCTGTCACTTCAGAGCAGGAGTTCGCCCCGCCAATTATTCTGCAAGCTAATCTCTCTGGTAGGCTTCTTTCCTTCCTTCATTACCTCATTCCCTCCTTCCCTTGACGTCAACTCACGTTCATTAGCGAAGTGGCTTCTGGAAGTGACAGAATTTTGTTGTCTCACGTCCCGTGTCGATTAATCTGAGATGATACAACCGGCGTACAAGAGGAGCCGCTCGCGGCTTCCTTCGCAGAGGCACATTGTTTTGTGTGCGAGAGTTACTTAGCAACTCCGAGATACGGGACTGCCTCCAAGTTCACAAAAAGTTGAAGAATAAATTTTGGGGAACTTTTTTTACTCACTAAACACGTTGTAAAACTCCAACGCCCAGCCCCCGTGTCAGACGGAAAAAAAAACCGGGAAGCCGTGCTTGCCACGGGCCCGTCTGTTGGCAAAGGGATTTCGGTTCTTGCAGCAAAGTTCCAGATGCACCTTTCTCCCAGCAAGGAAATCCGATAGGTTTATTGCCCCGATTTCAATAAATAACCTCCCTGCAGGCCAGTTCCCATCACTCCTGGGAGCCATCGGAACGGCTCTTGGCCTGCAAGATGAAGCCCTTGGACGGAGCTGAGTTTTAATTGCCTGTACCATGCTCTGCACATCCCTGCTGCTCACCAGCCAGCACTCCCACATCTTCCCGGCCTCGGGGAAGAGCTCCGGGGCTGCGGGGACTCCCAGCGCCGGGACCGGAGAGGAGGCGCGGGGCCCTGCAGCCTGGGGCTCATCTCGGCTGCCCCAAGCGCTTCCCCTCGGTGCAGTTAAGGGCAAACCCCAAATTCGCTGCACCGGCGGGCTACGGGACAGGCCCAAGCGGTGCGGGCAGACCAGCTCCCTTTTCCCAGAGGCGGCCGGCACCTGCTGCCGTAGCGCGGCTCCCCCGAGGCAGC
>VWZT01011147.1:65586-90501 GCA_013397055.1 Pachycephala philippinensis
TTTTTTTTTCGTTTTG
Source organism: Pachycephala philippinensis (assembly GCA_013397055.1). Lineage (NCBI taxonomy): Eukaryota > Metazoa > Chordata > Aves > Passeriformes > Pachycephala > Pachycephala philippinensis. The sequence continues at coordinate 65,603 of VWZT01011147.1, forward strand.
TGGGGTTTTGGGATGTTGTAGTGTTTGGGGATTTTTTTTGGTTGGTTTCTTTGTTTTTGTTGGGGTTTGTTTGTTTGTTTGGGGAGGGTTGGGGTGGTTTTGTCTTGGTAAATCAGTTTCCTTGCATAAAGGAGAAGCTGTTTGAACGGCATGCGGGGGAGAGACCGCGTCCCAGCAACAATCCGCGCACAAGGGGGGCAGGCAAAGCTCCCTGCCGGCGGAGGTACCTGTTGTAGGGCGTCCGGAGGAGCAGCGCCTGACTGCCCGTGCAGCTGTCGGTCGGGGTGTGACAGCCGTACACCGGGGGAGGCACCGAGTACTGCTGGTCCCCTGCAGAGAGAGCAGCACAGAGTTAACCCTCGGGGCGAGCGGCCACCCCTCCGCTTGCCGTGAGCTGAACGGGGGCTCCGGGGCCCCGTCCTTCAGCATTGGGCAGCTCCAGCTCTGTGCCAGGCCCGCGGGGGCTTGGGGCGGGTCCCTGGGGGGTTGCCAGCCGCCCGAAAGAGCCTTTCCATGCGGACCCCCGCGGAGGCAGAAATTACCTAGAGAGGGCTGCTGGCTGATGGGGTCCTCGTGTTTGAAGGAGTGGTTGGTGAACTGAGCGGCGGGGTGGGACGGCGTGTGGCCGTAGCTGGGGGTCCCGTCAAAGGCCACGGTGCTATAACCTGCCGGAGAGAGCACAGCGGGGTTAGCAGGAGCCTCCGCCAAGCCCCTCCGAGCGGGCGGAGAGCGAGGGGGGCCCACGGCCGCGCACCTCCGCGGGCTCGAAGCGCTTCGCGTTTGTCGCACCTCGCTGATTCCCCCGCGGGGCAGCTGCCCACGCTGAGGGAAAAGAGAGGGTCAGACTCCCTGAGCCCCTTCGACCCCTCTGCCGCCGCCCCCCTCGGCACTCGCACATCGCAAGGCTGCGGGCGCAGCGCTCTGCGGGGAGGGCCGAGCCCAGCCCGCGCCGAGGGGCGGAAAGTCGGAAGTCTCGTTCGTGTTTAAAGAGAACAGATCGGCTTCGGTAATAAAAAGGATGTTTTCATTAATTGTTGCTCATATTAAAAGAGGAAGATTCCCATCTGCTCAGTGTACTCATCTGGCGCTTCCAATTTAGAAGTTACCCTTTAATCTTGCGCCTTTTTTATTTTGTTAGGAGCAGCTTTCTGAAGAGTCTGCAATAAAAGAAGCGGAATGTTACATGTAAAAATAAAACTCCTTTCAGCGAAAATTGCTCTCCAAAATAATAAACAGCCTATTTTGTTTCCTACACCGAGCAGATTCAGATGGAAAGAGACCACCTCTGCTGACCCCGGGCCGGCACGGAATCGTAAATCAGGTGCCTGGACACCAACCTTCATTAATGACTTGGAGCTGGCTAAACAACTTCAGCTAAAAAAGTAATTACAAAGTAATATTATCTCAGAGGCTTCTCGGCTCATCAGCATTTACCCCGAGAACCAAGCTCCTCCGAGAGTCACTCTTAAAAAAAACCCAAAACCAAACCAAACAAAAAACCCCAACCAAAACAAAACCCCAACAAAACAAAACAAAAAGTCCGATGCGGCGGGGAAGGAAACCAAAGGGACTAATAGCGCTTCCTCCCTCACACTCCTCTCCCTTAACCCGCTTATTCCAGCACGGGCATCCCTCACAGACCCGTCTGGATGGGGCGTGTGGCTGGAGAGTGATTTTGTCGGTCGAGATGAAGAACTCGGGACTGTTTTCAGTTCCCGTTGGGTGCCGGGTGCTCGGCGCTGGGCAGGTCTCTGCTTCACCAACGATCCGTAATCACAGCGGGTTTCAGAGAGAATAAAATGGAGAGGCAGCAAAGGGATTCGAATGTTGCTTCTCCGTTTCATTCTCTCTGCAGACAGGCTGGATCCAGCGACATGACAGGACTTCATTAACTTGTGCGGCTGAGTGGGAGAAATGGAGGGAGCGACAGAAGGAATGAAAATATTCCAGAAGACTTTAAAACCTTCACCTTCGCGGTGATTTTAAGTCGGCCCGGAGTCCGAGGGGCTTGGGTAGGAGTGGGACTGGCTTGTTCCTGGCCAAATCTCCCTCACATCCCCCTGACCCTACGAGCAGAGCTCGTTTCGCGGCGACGAGAGCAGCGTTGACAGGCCGGTACCTTACGGGCTCCCATCCCACAGCTGTTTCTCGCTCCTTATCTCCTCCCTCAGCCCCCAGGGTAGAGGCTCAACCTTCAACTCCCTTTTCCCCGTTTCCCTCTGTCTCTTTTTTAACTTTCAGAAAACACTGACACTTTCTACGTTACTTTTGGCCCGCTACAGAGTTTCGATGACCTTCAAAACTCAGCTCGGAGCAGGACGAGGTTTTGGCCGCATTTTCCGGTGTTGCCTGACCCAAAGCTTCAGGAATGTGATAAGAAAGTTGAGTTCTGAACCGAGCTGCCGATAGTGAGGTCTCTTTAATTAGGGCGTTATCAGAACTAGGCCTGATTAAAATGTGCTGAAAATAATTGAAAGTTGTACATCTGCTGGAAAACGAGGCCCGCTGGAGGCATCCAGTTGTTGGAGGAGCCCAGCTGGATGAAAGAGGCAGGCAGACGAGAAGAGGAAAATTGGGCAGAGGTTTCAAAGCCTTAGTTTCCTACCCCCCACCCCATCCCAGACTTGGCAGAAATGTCATCGCAGAGCCAAGGTAGTGTCTTTCCCACGGTCGGAGGAACCGTCTAAAATAAAAAAAAAGGAGTTCAACCTTGAAGAGAGCCAAAGCAAGAACATTTTATCCACCCACAAAAAAAAAAAAAAAAAAAAAAAAGAAGCAGCAAACACCCTTTGCCGAATTCCTCCTTGCCGAAGGAGCCCTCTCTCTGCCTGTCACAGAAAATAGCTGTGGCTAAGCCCCAGTCCTGCACGTGCGGGGAGGCAGCCCCGAGCCGAAAGGACTCCCCCGCCCCGCAGCGAGGCAGCCCGGCCCCGCGGAGCACGGGAGGGAGCCGGGACACGGTCCCTGCTCCCCGCCACGGCGCCGTCCCCAGGCTCCTGCAGAGCGTGGATCCTCGGGAATGTGCGGAGGGGTCAGTGAGCTGGCCCCGGCTCTCGGGCCCGCACAGGTGCGGGTGTGTGCAGGATGTGTGTGGCGCTGGGGGTGCCGCAGGCCGAGCACGGCCCGCGGGGCGCCGGGCCCGAGGAAAGCCCAGCGTGGGCTCCATGTGTTGGGGCGTTAAAGGCTCCGATTCTCTTCGGGCTCGTTAAACACGGACGTCAGGATAGCGCGGGGTCGCAGCTATTTTGTTCCTCTCTAACTCAGGGCGGAATTTATTTCCCTCACCCTTCTCTCCACCTTCTCGTCGCTATTTCGGCCCAGAGATTACAAATCCCCTCCGATGTCTAAAATCCTTTCAGATGTCTTTCAAAAGTCCCCGTCAGAGTCCCTGTCCCTGCGGGCTCTGGGCCGCTCCCCTCCCGCCCCGCAGCTGGAGCTGGGACCCCGCAAGGCACGCAGCGGCGCCGGGGCCTCGGCGCGGCCGAGCCTCTCCCCAGCTCCAGGGATGCTGCCCATTTTCCCAGCCGGGATCGGCAGCAGGGCCCTTGGCGCCCCGCTCTGCGGTTTCAGACGTCGGAGACCGGCGCCGGGCGGACCCCGGGTGCAGGGGCCGGGGGGTTGAAGGCAGCAGCGCGGTGGCAGAGGGACCGCGACCCGGCACTGCCCGGGGAAGGTCCGTGCGCGGTCGTGCTGCTGAACAACCCCTGCCCCTCGCTGCAAACATCGTCCGGGCCTCGGGCCACCCCTCGGCGGCCAGCACCGAGTGCGTCCGCCGACCTCGGCCTCTGCCCTGCCCCTCGCCCTGCAGCCCGAATCGGCCGGGCCCTCCCGGGACGGTCGGTCCCAGCCCCTCTGTGGGTACGCGGTTGCCCCCGCGGGGCACAGCAATTCCGAGCTGCGGGCTGGGCGCGGGGAAACCCATGCTAAAAGCAGAGAGACCCCGGGCACTCATCCCGCTCCGGCCGGGCCGCGCACCCTCTGCCGATCCCCCGAGTCGCGGGGCCTTGGCTGCCCGACTGCCCTCGGCCAAACTGGCCCGGGGCCGGGCAGTGCGGGGCAAACCATGACACGCTGCCGCTCCGGGGCCAGCTGAAGGAGGGGGAACAACACCCGAGAGGTCTCATAGAAGTTCTCCGCATGTCGGCCCCTTTTCCCTTCTTCCTCGCGTTTGCACCCGCAAATGTTTATACTGCAGGCACTGGAAGAAAAAGGATTAGATGCTGATCCCCGTGCCACACGCGGATGACCCATTGCCCGGCCGTTCAACCCTCGGCAGTTTCTCAGCGCGCTGAGAACACCGGGGACCGCACTGAGTTACAGCGCAGCAGGTCCTGGCCACGGAGATGCGGTCACGAAACGACAAGGCACTCCTGTTTGTGCACTCCAGCCCGGGAATATTCAGCCCTCCCGAGGTTAATTTGACAAGGGGCTTGAAAACACTAATGTGTGGACAACGATTTTCGGATACAGGAGAAAGTTTGAAGGTTCACCTCCGCCACCACGCCATCACCCCCGAGATAAGCAGAGGGAACTGTCTGGGGCCACGGGCCCCTTCTCCATTCCAGGACTTGTGCCGTCTCCGGCCCGAACAAACCTTTGCGAAGGCGAGAGGCTGCTCCAACCCGGGGAGGGGGCCGGGGGCTCCAGCCTGCCTGGCAGAGCCGCCCGCTGCACCCGCTGCCCCACAGGAGGGGTGGGGGGCGAGCAACTCGTGGCTCCTAAAGCTCCCGGGAGCGACGTGGCTGCCGCACAGGGAGGGAAGGGAGGCACGGGAGGACTGGCTCGCCTAACCCGGCTCGGCTGCCGCGGAGAGAGACTGGGCTTGGTGTTTACATCAGGCGCGGCCCTGCCAGGCTAAGCGGGAGCCTCCGGGGGCCGCCCCCCGAGCCCGGGGCGCCCGGCAGCGCGGCCCTTACCCTGGTTGCGGATCGCTTGCTGGCTCTCCAAGCAGTTGGGCAGGTAGGGCCCGTTGGGGAACATCCGAGCCTGGCCCGAGGGCGGCTGGCTGGGCGGCGGGGCGCCGAAGGGCCCGTAGCGGCAAGCCCCGGCCGTGCCCGTGAACTGGCCGGAGAAGTGGACAGTGAAGGCGCTCAGGTATTGCTCCTCGTGCGGATCCGATCCGTTCCAGCTCGGCTCCTGCTTGATGAAGGAGTGCGGCCCCAGCGAGCCGTAGGAGGCCCCCGGGGGAAAGTCCAGGACGGGAGCCCACTGCGCCGCGGTGCTCACCGGCATGGTGCAGTTGCTGTTGCCCGGCAGGGAGGGCACGGAGGGCAGCAGCGCGTTGAGGTCTCGGACGTCGGAGCCCATCTGCTCGCAGACCTTCTGCCTGCCGCCCGGCAGCCAGTCTCCGCCCGGACCGCACTTGTTCCAAGACACCTGGCTCCTGCCCGCCAAGCCGGAGGCCGGCTCCGGCTGCAGGCACCAGGCTGGCGAGCTCAGCCCTTTGGGGGAAGTTTGCTCCGCGACGCAGCTCCCCGGGTCCAGCCCTGCGGGAGCCGGCAGCAGCGACAGGGAAAGGTTGTTCTCCAGGATCGCCTCCGGGCTTGCACCCGCTCGCAGCGCAGGGCAGGGTGCGGTGTGCGTGTCTGTGTGTCCGCGCGTGTGCGTGTGTCTGTCTGTACGAATGTCCGCCTGTCCGAGCTAGGGGGGCACAGCCGCCGCGCACGCCTCACCTCGGATGCCTGCTCACCCTCAACTTTGCAAAGCTCAAATAGAGGCGCTTGCAGGGGAGGAGGAGTCAGATACGCCGATCCTCCATTCACACAACCTCCGCCGAGGGGCTGCCCACAGCCCGCTCTGCTGAACCCAGCCGGACCAGACGCGCGGGGGGAGGGGAGAGACAGGAGAGCCGGGGATGGAGGGGGAGAGGTGACTGTGGGAGAATATATCTCCCCTACACATCACTCCCGCCCTTCTTCTGGTGCAAGCGCCACTAAATCTCACCCTAACGTTCCTCCGCTTTAGGAGAGACTTGCAGGACTGTTAGAGGGATCCAGGTGGCCAGTAAGTACGTGCTGGCCGACTTCCCCCGCCAGCTCCGTGCATGTCCGTGGGGATTCCCGAGGGCGACGGGGTCGCAGGCCCTGGGGACTGCGCGGAGAAGCCTCCGCCCTTGCAGGAACCAGGGGAAGTGACACGACCCGAGGCGGGCGGACCGCGTTCCTGAGAGGGGAAAGTGTATTTCCAGGTGCCTCTCCCGCTACGGGAGGAACCTGCGTCTCCACGAGCTCCCGCGGGGTGCGGGCTGCCTGCCCGGGGCCCCGCCCCGCACCCCGGGCGCTCCCTGGCCCTGGAGGAGCAGTGCCGCGGCACGTCCCGCAGGGCTGGCCGGGCCAGGGTACCGAGGGCTCCTGGGGCGAGGAGAGGGGTGGGCGCCCTTTGCAAGGGGCCCGGGGCCGGCACGTTCCCGGCCCTAGACCTGTCCCTCCGACCTGCCTGTGTGTGAGGGGGAAGAAAGCGGCTGGGCGGGCGGGGGAGGATAGCAGCGCTGTGAGTAACCTGCTTTTGAGAGATTCACCTGGCACTGCTCCCGGGAAGCCCCGGAGTCTCTCTTTCCTCTCCAGCCTCCTGGACAGCGGCTCCTCAGCGTTCATCCCGGGGACGGCGGCCGGAGGGCCCCCGAGGGCACTTTACACGTTATCCCCGGAGGGTCCTTCCTCCTAGGAGACATGGCTGGGTTCGGGTCGGCCCTGGCAGCGAGGGATGCCGTGATTCTGGCGGTGCAGGAGCCCACCTAGACCGACTGCCCAGGCAGGAACCGCCGGGGCGGGCGGCAGAGCCCCGCGGGACGTGGCGGTACCTGCGGCGAGCAGGACACGCTCTCACCAGAGGCAGGGAGGGAGTCCTGCCGCCTTCCTGCAGAACTACTAATGAATAATCACCGCGGGGTGGGGGGTGTTGCTTCTGTGAGAGGTGTGGGGCAGCCGCCGGCTCAGGGTACTGGCGGAGTACGCGGGGTCGCGCCGGCCCCGCCGCCCTGTCCCTTGTGCGTTGTCACCGGCCGCTGTTAGAACCGTGGCACCGCAAACGCCCCCGGGGCCACCGCCCGGCGACACCCCCGCGGCGCTCAGCCCGCATCCTCGCCCCCTTTGCAGTGACAACAGTGACAGAGGCGCCGTGAAGGTTCACCTGCCGCGGGACACGCCGAGCTCCTGGTCTTCCCGGTGACAATGTACACTTCGGGTTTTCCTTTCCCCCGCGGCATCAAAGGTTACCGCAAGCATCGCCAGCCGTGAAGCGATGTTTTAAGATTCAAAGGGTAAATGCTACAACAAAAGAAATTAAAATAGGTCGTTATTGGAGTAGCCAAGTATAATTTCATTTTCTTTTAAAACTAATTAGTCATAACAGTCGATTTTGTTATTAATGAGATTACTTATTTTTTCACAACCTATTTTCAGATAATTCCCTTTTAAAATCTCTCTTTTGGTGCATACATCTATTTATTACAAAAATCTACGTCTAACGTAAGTGCGAAAGACTTGTTTATTATCTTTGCCGATATTAAATATCCTCCAAGTTTACAGGATGTGCCACTTCAGAATCCACGGCAAACTAAAGCACCCTCGGACGGCACTTGTGAAGGCAGCCCGTGCCCGTGTGGGGGGATCGCGCTGACCTTGCTGACACCACGGGCTCCGGCGCTTTGCTCCCGCTCTGCCTCCCGCTCTGGCCGCACCGGGGTTCCCGCACACCGCGGTCACCCCCTGCCCGGGACCCGCAGGGGCCCCGGGGGGCCGCGGGGAGGTGCGGGATCGGGAGAGGGGCTGCTGCTCGGCTTTTCTCGTTTCTGTGACGGACCGACACATGAGGTTGGTTGAACTCGGTACCTTAAAGGCCTTTCACAACCTAAACGATTTTATGATTGATTCTATGATCTCCGGCTCTACGATGGACACCGTACATACAGGAATAGAAGTCTTCGGCCAGCCTAAGCGGGGTATTTCATTTCCCATTAAAACCAGAGCTCTCTAGGAGCAAACAGAAAATGTATTTCCCGTAGTGGGCTGTTTTTCGAGCTAGCATGGGGGTTTTCACTTTTCTTGAAATAACCTAGATTGATAAATCATCTTGAAAGGGAAAAATGTTTTCTTGATAACTTAGCTCTGCATTATTCCACCTGGGAGGAAGAATTGCCGAAGTCCTTCCAGATCTTCGCCTCTCGCACTTTCCAGCAGTGAAACAAGACGACCCCTTGGCCATTAGCGCATCCTTCCTCCCCGCCGCTGCCAGCAGCCCTGGCGAGGCTGGGGGGGACTCCGGTGCTGCCAGCTCAGCTCAGCTCTACGCTGTGCCGAGCGCCGGCACCTGCGCCGAGCGCGGGCCACCTCAGCCCTGCGGGGCACGGAGCGCGCCCGCCGCGAACGCGTCCCGGAGGCGTCCCGGGAGAAATCCTCAGCGGTGGAGCCTGAGCAGAGGGAGGAAATCCCGGACCCTTCTATCTCGGGATGGGCTGAGGACTTTTGGGAAACGGCCAGCGCCACTTTTCGTAGCCACTCCCGTCTAGCCAGAGCCAGGGAGAGAGAAGAATCTCCCGCCCCGCTGCACTCCTCTAGCACAGGCCGGGAGCGCTGGCAGCAGCTGCCCTCGGGGGCGCCCGGCATGCCGAGAGGACCAGCTCCCTCCGTGCAGGAGGCATTTGCCTGCCTCTTCCCCAGACATCCCAACCCCGATTCCAGTCATACTCCGGCGTAAATCGCTCCAGGTCTCGCACACCGGGCGCCCGCGTCCGGGCTTGGGTGCCCAGCTGAAAGCAATGGCCGGGGAGATGGCGGTTCAGGGACAGCATCTCCTTTGTCAGTGTCCAGACCCAGGCGGTTCGGAACATTTTGCCCTGTCCCCTCCAAACACGGCCCGATCCAAATCTCTGACAAGCTTCACTGCCCGCTGTTACATAGCTATGGTAATTCCTGATAATGCTCAATCTTCGATTGTGCTCGAAGGCATACTCTGCAAGATTAAACAATAGCTGGAGGAGGATGATTCTACTGAGAGTTCCACTCGATCCCGAGAAAAACGGGCTCGGGAACCTGCTTCAACCTGAGCACCTCTGCGGCACCTCCCCAGCCGACGTTTTCCCGTTCCGCTCCCCTGTCATGCTAACCAATTAAAGGACCGGTAATTCTTACTAAACTCCTAAATTATCCCCCCGCGGTGCGGAGGTGGGTGAGACTGACTGAAACGGAGATAAATCCCCAACCCTTCCCCTCCTGCTCACGCCGCTCACAGCACGCAGGGGGATCTGTCTCCTTTCACTCAGGGAGCTGATCAGAGTTTGATTATTTAAGTGCCAAGAGCAGCAGAAACAAAGCAGCGAACACCTCCAGGAGCTCAGGAAGCAGAGGGGCAGGAACTCATCACGGAGAGCCCAATCCCGCATTTCTCGCTGCCGAGCGCTGCGGGCACCACGGGAGCCGGGAACCGCTGGCAAGGCGGGACCAACCTTCCCTGTCCGGGCTGAGGGGGGCACTGGAACGCTTTCGAGCTGCGTAGAGGACATTTTGTTTATCCTTTGAGGGTAAAAGAGGGGGTTTTTGATGCACAGAGAAGCAAAGATGCATGACCTCTCCCCGTCTCTCCGCCGACGGGAGCGGGGCACTGCTGGGCCGGGCGCTGCGGTCCCTCCGAGGCGGGGAGCCCGCGGGACGGGGATGGCGAGCAGCCATCCAAGGCGAACAGCCGCACCGGGGCTGCGCGGCGGGGAGCCCCAGCCCCCGCGGGATCCTGTACATCTCCCTTCGCCCCGGCTCTTCCCCCGCTCCGCCGGGGCAGCCTCCCCAGCGCCGAGACCGCCGTGCAGCGGCGGCGGGCGGCGGACCGGGCCCGGCCGGCGGGGCTCGGGCCATTATTGTACCGTAAATCTTGGAAACGCTGGAACTAATTACGGAGAGGATATGTCTCAATTTGTTCCGCATTAGTGCCGCGCCGGGACGCAGGCACCGGGCACGGGAAATTGATGGGCCCAGCCCGGCCCAGCCCCGCCGGGACGGCGGCCCTGACCCCGCGTTCAACCCGGGGGGCGGCCCCGCTCCCCCTCCCGCACCTGCGGGGCCCCGAGGCCGCGGCCGTGCCCGGCCCGCCCCAGGGCGGTGCCCGCTGCAGCGCCGCGGCTGCGAGCGGGGCTGAGGCCAGGAACGAGGTACCACGCGGGCTCCGGGAAATTTATTAGCGTGCTGCTAGGACGAGGCTCGGTATAAATCACCGAGCTGTATAGGGCCATAAAGCATCCCTGTGTATCCCGCCCTCGCCGGGGTTCTGGTGAATAGGAGTTCATGGAAAGCTGGGTATCAGTAACATCTTTCAGATCTGGAGTATATGACGTTTTTAAGGTCTTAGATATACAATGGGATATACTTACGGACCAGCTAAAACTATTACATAGAATTTTTTTAGGTATTTGGTACTTACATACAAAATAAATTTGGGGGAAAAAAGCTCTTAGGTAATATGCTCAGTTCTTGGCATTTCCGCTAATGGCTTTGAAAGTAATAAAATTATTATTTTGGCAGGAGAAAATAAAAATATTCCAAAATGTCATACGTTATAAATGGGTGTATGGTATCTGAGATCAAAGGAATTAATTTCTAACAGGTCATAGAATGCAGATCCCACTGTAAAGGCACACTTGAACTCTAAATGTAATAATACAGAAACACATCAGTAACAATTCCTGGCATTGACACCAATTCAAAGAATTCTTTGAGCCATCTGGGACAACATCTTTGAATATCGGTACACACTGGACATGCAAACCAAACATTTCCACATTCAGAAGAATTAGAAAGGCTCCAGCTGAAGTGGGCACACACTGCAGTATCCCTGGTACCTCGTGGGTAAGGAAAGGCACCCACAGCCTCACGTCTCACTAACTCTTGGGTATTACAGGACAGGGACAGAAGATGAATTGTCATTTACCAGTTCCTTCAGCAGACTGGCCATAGCACGTTTTCCAAAACACTAACCATCCATGCCTTTTATCTATCAGCTTAATTCTTTAACAAACACACTTTAACAACACAAGCAAAGTCCAAATATCCCTTGTTCTTGCAAAGCCCTTTTGCAGCCCTGTGCATCGATCCACTCTTCACCAGTTGTCCTCAGTGGGAAACAAGAGGGCTCCAGCAGCTGGTCTGTCTTAGCTGCGGATCTAAACCCCTTTTCACTGGGTTTTGTTCTCATTCTGCACACCTTAGAGTAATTAATCCATGTAAGCCCTTGACTAAAAGTGTGGTTGAGCAAGTGTTCCCACTGAAATCAGTGCTTGAGGATGTCAGTCCACCAGGACTTGCGCCACGCAGTGGGGAAGGCCAAGTGCATCCTCTGCCTGAGGATGTTTGGTGAGTGTAGAAGACAAGCAGTGGGGGCAATGTGCCTAATGCCTAAAGCAGAAGAAAAACGAAAGCTCCTGGGTTCTGTTCAATACCTTCAGCACACCCCAGAGAAATGGAAGAGGTGACAGCAGTTTTGCCAGAACAATGGGGGACTCCAGCAGTATTTGTGGAGTGCTTGGAGATCTTGGGTAAGCAAAGAAAGGCAGATGGTTGCATTTTGCAGCACAGCTCTGTTTGACGTGTCAGTGCTGTGACCTGTGAGGGGGTGGCAGGGCTGCAGCTGGAGAGCTGTTGCAACAGGGCGAGTCCCTCCTCCCAGCCCCAGCAGCACAGCACAGCCAACACCCACGGCTCCCTAACAGTCTGGGCAGACATTCCACTGCCCCCAGCCCGCCAGCACAGCCCTTTGGCTTCCTTAGAAACTAAGCAAACCCAGTCCTTCATAACCACAGCTACATGAAGGTGTGTGTGTCTCTTCTGTCTCTGGACTGCACGTACTGATTGCAGCAATATGCATGAGGTGGAGAAGCTCATTTTACTGATCTAGATGGCTGGAAGCAACAGGCAGCAAAAATGTACCCCCACCTGACACAAGAGGTTTCCCAGTTCTTAATTCCAAGGCTTCCCACTCAATGTGGCTTTTGGTCAAACCCGAAGCTTTACAGGCAGTCTCTCCCTTGTGTGGGTATGGGACATCTGATCTAGACATGAGTGTGAAAGGCCATCTCAAAAGTCCATGGCTTTAGGGCATCAGCCCAAGACAGATCTGCTGCAAGCAGGGACAGAAGCCACAGAATCAAGTGCAATTCCGATGGGCTGCAGCTGTCACCATTTTCACATTTGTGACTGTCACTGTCCAGCTGCACCCTCTGCTGACCCCACTGCCACTGTCCCACAAAGCCCATGTTGAGATAAGCTATGCAGGGACAGTCGGAGACGAAGCTTGCAGGGAGAGGCGGGGGAAGAAAGGAGAGGAGGGAGGGAACCCCTGTGTTGAACTTGCCTTAGAAGTCAAATTTCTTCTTCATGAGATGCAGGACATTCCTTTCCTTTCAGATTTTATGTATGTTTGATTGAACTAAATTCATCTGAGTACTGCTATGACACAGGAATTAAAAGCACCGAGAGTTTGCTGTAGCTGTTGAGTCATGGGCGCAAACTGATCAAATCTACCACTTGTTTTTCTTCCTATTACATGAAAGCAGAGTTCAATAAAGTTCAGATCGGAACTAAGACCTACTTTGTGATGTCTTGACAAACCTTTCCTGATACATTTATCACATATTAGTCAGAAAGAAAGAAGCACAAAGGAACCCTGTCAACTCGTTATTTATGTTTTTTAAATGAAATAGTGAAAGAAACGAGCAAGTAAGTGTGATTCCTTTCTCTAGATTACAGTATCATAGATTAATAGCTCTACGAACAGATTTGCAAGTAGCACCATCATACTAGTCAAGATATTAAAAAAGTTTATGAGCAGTTGCTTAGGAAAAACAAGATAAAGCCTATGGAAATCTGATACTGGTCAATGGTGCATTTATTCAAAACATAATACTCACTTCAAGTCCCCATAAATCCTTTGCAAATGAAACTTCCATTGTGATCACTGTTCCAGATCTAAATGATTTATTTTTTTTCCTTTGCTAGACATTAGATATATCTCAGAATGTAGAAGTTATGTACCTACTGATACGGAGTTAATCATGCACCCATGAGATAATAAATATTAAATTCAAATAAGAAGATATTTCAAAGAAGGACTATTTTCACAAGAAATTTTTAATTTATTTGTGTATTAACTTGCATGAAAAAATCTCACATTTCTGTGTGATTTGTTTCAAAATTCAGGGCTTCCACAATTCCAAACTGGAAAAGTTCTTGGGAGCAAAGCAGACATCGGATTGTGTGCATCTTCAAAATTGAGTTCTTAGCAATATTTAGAATCAAAGAATGCTTTGGGTTGGAAATGGCTACAAAGGTCATCTCGTTCCAACCCCCGTGATGTAGGCAGGGACACCTTCCACTACACCAGGTTACTTCAAGCCCCATCCAATCTGACCTCGAACACTTCCTGGAATGGGGCATCCACAGCTTCTCTGGGCAACATGTGCCAGGGCCTCACCACCCTCACAGGGAAGAATTTCTTTCTAATATCCAACCTAACCCTGCCCTCTGTCAGTGTGCAGCCATTCCCCCGTGTCCTGCTTCTCCATGCCCTTGTGAAAAGTCCCTCTCCAGCTCTCTTGTAGCCCCTTTAGGCACTGGAAAGCTGCTGGAAGGTCCCCCCAGAGCCTTCTCTTCTCCAGGCTGAACAACCCCAACTCTCAGCCTGTCTTCACAGGAGAGGCGCTCCAGCCCTCTTCATGCCTCCAGCATCTTCGTGGCCTCGTCTGGACCTGCTCCAACAGGTCCATGTCCTTATGTTGGGGTGCCCCAGAGCTGTGTGCAGTGCTCCAGGTGGGATCTCACCAGAGCAGAGGGGCAGCATCCCCTCCCCTGACTGCTGCCCAGGGTGCTCTGGATGCAGCCCAGGGTACCTTTGGCTTTCTGGGCTGTGAGTGCACATTCCAGGTCCTGTTGAGCTTCTGATCAACCACCACCCCCAAGTCCTTCTCCTTGGGGCTGTTCTCAATCCATTCTCTGCCCAGCCTGTGTTTGTGCTGGGGATTGCCCCAACCCAGGTGCAGGACCTTGCTCTTGGCCCTGCTGAACTCCACGAGGTTCTCCCGAGCCTCTCCAACCTGTCAGTGTCCCTCTGGATGGAATCCCTTCCCTCCAGCGTGCCGACTGCAGCACATAGCTTGGTATTTTTAGCCAACTCGTTGAGGGTGCCCTCCATCCCACCGTCTGTGTCTCTGACAGAGAAGTTGAACAGCACTGATCCCAATTTACCTCAGTTTCACCCTGCGCAGCAGCAGCCTTTGCAGTTTCCATGTGCTTTTGAGGAAATGGGTCCTATTGCTCTGAGAAGCTGCCTGAAAACAAGGAATGTACTGAAAGGCCAAGCAGAAGAGACCCACCAGGAAAGCATCCTCTCAACCCATTTTTCTGACTTCATGATCTGAGCTCTCCAGTTTATAGAAGCCATGTGGTCTTCACTGCCTCCGGGTTTTTGAATGCTTCTTTCCTAAATGCCCAAACCCAAATGGACTCTCAGTTATAAACTTATTCTCAGAACCTCTGGGCAGAAGTCAAAATAAGTTCAGAAAATCGGTTGGATATCAGCTAAAAACACACTTAATTTTTCATCTGATAAACTTCTCTCAGAGGAACTACTGGAGTCAGCTTTAGCCAGACACCAGATCTATAATGAAATAATTCTGTGGTTGGGTAACATGAACACCCCGTAACAGCTACATCTGCTTTATCATGGAATGGAAGTTCTTGAATAAGTTGGATAAGTTCTCTGGCCAAATAAGGATTTCAGAGTATTTAACACTTGCAACATGCTCCACTCCAACACTGTGTATCCATAATAACAATCCCAATATTGTAAAGGGTTGGGCTCAGAGATATGGGGACATGCACAAAGGCATTTGCAATTGCCACCTAATGCATCTTCAGAGATTGTGTCATCTTGGACAGCTCAATCCAACCTTTAAGTCTCCTGTCCTTAGCATCAAACAACCAGGATCAACCCCACAACCTCAGAGGAGATAGATTTGCATGCACAAGCTCAGAGGAGATAGATTTTCTTCAAGATCTGTAATATTATTTAGCAAGCCTAACTAAAAGAGAAGCCAGAGGCCAGCCAGCACACAAGAGATGCTCTGGGCTTCCCAGCAAATCCAAGGGATCAAAGGAACCTCAAACACAGTTAAAAGAGGGAAGCACTATCCACTCCTAGATGTCACGTTATTAGGTGACTAAGAGCTGTGCATTGTGAGGCTCTGAACAGTCTTGTACAACTTTTCCCAAATCACAGAAGTCCCCTGGGAAACCTCAGTAATCAAACAAGATCTCGCGGTCAGGAAGCTTTTCTTCATCCAGCCGATTTTATTTCCCCTTCATCATCCCATCTATTACTCATTACATCCTCCTGCCAAACTCAACATAATTCTTCTGTCTCTCTCTCATGGTTCCATGTTTCAGCTACATATAGACCACTATATTCTTTCATACAAACTTTTCCTATGCCTTATTCAGGCTGCACATATTTAGTCCTTTCCATTTTCCCCACTGTCCTCCTAACAGCACCTCTGTCTATTCTGCTGAATAGAAGCACTCCAAATTGAACAGATATTCTACAAACAATTATATTTGGCAGTCTCTAAATGTAGAGACATGCAAACCAATGATTAAATCACCTTGAACAACTGAGTGAGAGTTCAAAGCCATAAAATTGTCAAATCGGGACAGGGAACTTTGGATGACACTGAAAGATCAACTTCACAGGAAGCCCTCAAGTAATGATGTATTTAAAAAAGCGCCCAAGTTTGCTTTACAGTCCTTGTCTCAAGGAATGTGTTGTTAGGTACATATCTGCAGTGATTTTTACGCACAAAATATTTTAGAAGTGTTCTGCCACTGTGACATCAGGCAGATACTGGTAAGTGCATACTACCCTTACAGTCTTATAATGTATTCTTGAGCTACAACATAATTATTGTTCCAAGATGTATACTGAGGTTCACGTAAAGGCAACTTTTTACCCAATTAAATCACTTATTGTTGAGCAACTCATGCTTAAGACATTAGAACATCACTGTGTTACACAGTTACAATAATTTGCTCCTATCATCATATCCTGCTCAAAGATACAGCTTCCACAGGTTTCCCTGCTAGAAACTGCTAGAATGTGGGTTTTAGCCATAAACAAGGCAAGGTCATTCCACAAACCAGGGCATTTTGCAAATCATACTTCATCTACATAACCTACAATTTTATAAGCTTAGTTTGAAAGACTTCAAGTTTAGTCATCTGAAGACAATGAATATAGTAATTTATCTCTGAAACCTGGGAGCACTATATATTTGGAATTGGGTTTACATCCAATTAGCAAGTACAATTATCTAGACACCCATTTTTGTTGCATTTTATGAGCTTTATGATGAGACATGGATAATGGGCTGTGTTTGTGTAAGGTCCATTTGGGATCACTGGAAGTTTCACCATGCCCAGGAGAAGGGTGATGGCTGCAGAAATAATACAGCTGCTATGTGACCTGTGGGAGCTCTCAACACCTGAGCTAGAACCATCTGGGCACCTTTTAAAATGAAAAGGGCAACTGGCAGGTTTAAAGGATCATGAATACCCAACAGGAGGAGACATCTCAGTGAAGCACCTGCATCTACCTGCTAAGCCTGGACCTCTGTGGAGCACAAATGACACATAATGTGCATTTCCCTAGCCAAGCCCAAATATTTTTACTAGAATTACATTTTTGCAGGATGGTTTCTGTCTTTCCATAAAGCTACTCTTTCCCTCTTTCCTCAACTTCTGTGCTTGTTCTCCCTGCCCTCGGATGCATTCTTGTTATAAAAAAGAGGGAGGCACACCATTCCAGTCTTCCCTAGGTAACTGAAAGGAGCTGCACGGCACAGAACATTTGTCGATCATTTTTATTCCAAAGACACAAGGTGCTCTGATTCGCAGGCATGCATTTACCAGGAAAAAAGGGGGTGAAGAGAGTCTTAGCCCTCCTGCCCTCACCATGGGCTGCTGCAGCACATGGCTCTGCCTCACCTCCTGCAGGACTCTGGGCTGCTCTCTGACTTCTCCCACTGTGAACTGGGGTCACATTCTCTCCTGACTTAGCCAGAAAAAAAGTAGATGGCACAAGGTATGCAAGGTATCAGGCCCATGACTGCTGACAAATCTCTAAGTACTTCTGTGGATTATGTTGGAAGCATGTTCCTGGAGATACTGTCCGTGTTTATAAAGTCTTCTGGGGTGAACATTGCTCAATGGAAAAGCAGTGCAGAAATTTAACAAAAGCTACGCTGCAAAAGGCAAAAAAGTAATTCTCCCACAGGAACTGAAAGGCATTTCATACATGTCCAATGAGACATTAAAAATAATTATGTGGAAGAGTAATAGCTCCCTTGGTTGCTTTAATATATTTTTGTCTACAAACAAGAAACATTCTCTAAACTGCTGCCTTGGCTTGGCTTGAAAGGTCTCTCAAACAAAAGCCCTTCAAGTGACCCTTAGCTTATTAAAGCTCAGTAACAATGAATGTGGATCTCAGTTCAAATAAAGACTGTAAAAATAAAAAGACAGCAGTTTTGGTCTTGGAAATGAGTGTACCTCACTAAACTGGAAACACACAGAATGTATTTTTGATCAATAGTCATCCCTCCGCTGAACAAACCCGAAACCTTTTGTCTAAGGATTTCAACACTGGGTTTCTCTTAAACAGTAACTACAAATAGTCCCACTTCTAGAAAAAATGGAAAGGTTGGATTCCACGTCTGAATTTAAACTTCCCAGAACTCATTCAGAGAGCACTTCAGATCAACAAGGGATTTTTTTTTTTTATTCTATTCTTAATGATTTTTTTCCTCCAAAACTTGCTGAAATGTCATTAAGATCATCAGAAATATTTGTGGTGAACAAAAATGCCAGCAATGTCAAATTTCAAAGCTTAAACACTCTGATCTGTGTCTCCCATGAGAAAGATACAAAGGTTGAGATGTTCAATGACAGACATTAGTGTCAAATGCTAAAGCAGGAAAAGCAAACATAGGAGTGGGGAGAGATATACAGGCGCCATAGAACATCTTGTTTTGAAAGTCATATGTCATTTAAATGGCCTTTATAACTGAAGAAGTTAATTAAAAATATATTTTGGTGTAGTTTTGTGGCAGAACAAACATGGCTGCCAACTGATAGAGTCAGTTTTGCCCTCTTCAACTGGAGGCACAATGTTTATGTATCCCCTTCACTGCTGTGAGCACCAATGGCTGTGCACAGTACTCCCTCTGTGCATAGGCCAAAAAGGATGTTGTCAAAGCAGGTGGGACAAAATATCAAAATCATCTCCGTTTCGTCTCCTTCACATCTATCAAAGTTGCTCTTGCAGCCAGCGGAAGAACTGGAGATAGGGATTGTAGCTACAGCTGGGAGAAGGGGACAATCTCCCTAAAGAACAGTGTCCGACCCACCAGGAAAAATTCATATACTCGTCAACTGCTCTGGCTTTCCATGTGTGCCCTGGTCTTTATTGTCTCAGTATAGATCGTTATTCTGCTCTCACTCCCTTTCCTGCAGAAGCAGCATCCAAGCTCTCTCCCATCTCTGTGGCTCACCCATCACATTTTTACTGGGACCTCCATTTGGTATTATCAGCACAGGGGCATTCAGCAGACACAAGTGTTTAGCCATGACTTAGCTGGGGAGACCAGAACATACTAAAACTCTCTGATTTCATTGTGGAAGTTCACCACCACTGGGAGAAACTGTAGAGCTGAGCAGGTGGATAAAAATGCAACACATTTTACCTAAACCAAAACCCTCTATGCATTAACAAGGGCATGTAATGGATATGTAGAAATGATTCCATGGCCAAACTTTGTCTCTTCTTTGTCAGATTCCGGACCAGAAAATGCAAATGGGCTTGATATTTGTAATAGAGAAAATACAAACCAAACTGTGTGTCTGCTTTAACAGCTTGTAAGCCGTAAGATCACTTCTCTACACAGGGATGCTTAATGACTGGAACTGGATTAGAAACCCTTGCTGACCAAAGCTTTCTATTCAGCCTATTTCTATTCAGAGCAGTAAATTAGCTAGCTTTGTGCTACGCCTGATTCCTGCCCAGGGGGTTAGGGAGATGTTTTTTCTGCATAACCATGGCAACAAAGTTGGCAATTAGCATCAAGTTTGGCTATTCCCCTGAGCAGGATTTACCCTGTGAACTTCATTTACCAGACACCAAGCAGCCAGCGGTGTCACAATGATGCATTTACTACAGTCAAGACTGAGTTTGAATACAGTAATAATAAAAGACACTATAACCTACTAATCTACATTTGTATTTCCTTCTTAGCTGCCTCAAAAATCATCTCTTTGCTCTTGCATTGCAAAGATTAATGCACTAAAAATCACCTGCAGAATGGAGTGATCACCCAGTATCTCAAAGTATAACTTCTTTTAGTAAATTTGCATTAAATTAAATTAAATACAGGACAAAAAATAAATATATGTGCAAGAGTAAAATGTTTCTGAATGAGATCTGGAAATGAATACAGATGAAAACACAAAAGACGGTTTACTGAATAGATTAATAGTTGATAGTGTCATCACTGATGGTTTTCAAAGCACTGACTTATTTAATGAGAATTCGCAATCTTTAAATGCAAGAATCTCCACTCTGTTCTGTGTTCATACAGTGTTTAGAACAGTATGGCACTGATCGGTCACCAGGGTTCCTAGATGTTTCACTGGTACAAATAAAAACAGCAGCAGATGAAAAGTGATTATTAGAAAGTATTAATTCTTAACACCTTAGCTTAACTTCCGGGACTGTAAAATTAGGGCCTGGATTTCAACACAATTCAGAGTTACTGATCAGTTTTGCCATTTGGCACAACTCTTCATACTCTAAAGTTAGATAGATTGGGATAGCATTGATGGCCCTCTGAAGTTATCTTTTTATCATTATTCTCTCTATATTACAGTACAGAGCTCCTCAGTCAGAAAAGAAACCCTGATTATTTTGTGTCTCTGTACTTAATGCCCTGCAGTGCAGTACAAAATGCTGGTCATAATTGTAGAATGAGTTAGGAAGAAGATAAACATTTGATATGAAATGTGTCTTGTGAATAAGATATGAATTTAAGAGCCATCTTCTTTTTCTTTTTTTTTTTAATGAGGCTGAGTAATCCATTAACATTGATGGCTGCTATGCTTACAAAGAGGTAAACTAAATACCTTTATCGTTAAATGTGACATGGTAATACGTGCCAAAAGATTATCCCAGTATTCATTTGTGTCTGTCAGAGTGACCGGACATGATGCCTGTTCAAGGAAATGGCAAACTAGGGCTTGTCATTTCTAAAGTTTATTAATACTTAAGGTGTACTCAGCACCGTAAGTACTTAGTACTTAGGTGTTTCCTTATAACTTTTGATCTTCGGTACTAAGTAAAACCTGAAACGATGCTAAGGTGAGGAGAAAAATACCTCTGGACTAATACCATAACCTTCTAAGAAGACAGCAAGTACTCAAAGACAGGGTTATTTCTCCCATAAAGACAGCAACATTTGCGTGATGCATCAAATGCAGAGGAAGGGAAGAGGGATACAAAATAAATAGCATCATGACATCAAAAGTTATGTGAAGCAAACATAAACTAGGCAGGACTAGCTGTGCCATGCTTTGCTTGTGAAATATGGAAAGAAATACATCCACTGCTATTTAAAAAAAAAAAAAAAATTCATATACTGACAGAAGAGTACTAACATACTTACGGTATCATTTAATATACATATTTAGTTTAATCCAAGCAGTTAACAAGTCTTGGAAAACAAAGCAGAAATACTTTATCTTGGTTCAAGCAAAGCATTTGAAGGCAGGTTCCCCTAGGAAATGAGGCTTGTGTGATTGCACTGCCAGTCCATCTGTCTCTCAAAAAACTCCTCAACCTCAGACCTGTTTCAGCCAAGTTCTGTACTGACATGACATTCCCAGCAAAGCTGATTGAGCACAGAGTTCAAGGAACTGGCAGCTCAATAGAAGCAAAGGGACCTACAGCAGTGCCCCCGCTAGAGAAGCTCTGCCGAGTGAGCTCAGCAGTTCTTTGCAGTTTGCTCCCCCTGGCCAGTTACTCATCAGAGCAAACTCCAATCCATGCTACCACTGCCCAGCTGTTGTCTGGGGAGACGTAAGGGAAGCAAAGGTAGCTGGAGAGGAGGGAGTCACAGGGGACACAGAGGGAGCAGGGGTTGAGGGGTGGGCAAAGAGCTGGAAGGCACGGATTCAAATCCAGGCAGCCAGGATTCATTAGTTCCACTGTCACAGAACAACTTGTTTCTCAGTATTACAGTTCAGCCAAGAAACCACTAAAAAGAGTTATTTGCACAGCTCAGTTGATACTGCATTTTCAAAACCTTTATTTGCTGGCATTTCACATCCTGTCTCCACCCATGGAGATTTGATCAATCCTCAGCAAGAGGAACCAAACGTTTACATGGATGGGGGAAGGAAAAGATGCATAATAACATCAACCTAGAGGTGCAAACATCAGGCTGCTTTAAATATGCTAGAGGAGAACTTGTATCCTTCCAAAGGGGGATATTTTCTGTTTCTTTTCATCTGCACTATTGTCTCCTCCGTTTTATTCTGATTGGGAACAGTAGAACGTGTGAGTAAGGATGGAGTTTACTAAATGTTGAATTAGTTGGGATTGATTTAACCATTTAGGCTTTTACTTGTGCTTAGCGAAATACGCTGAACTTTGAAGAAGTTGTTTGATGCCATTTTTTCTAAGTGGGATGTAAACCGATTCTCCTCCTTTTCCTATAAAGGACCCCATAAAAACTTGTCCTGTGACAT
The DNA here is from genome assembly GCA_013397055.1 of Pachycephala philippinensis. NCBI lineage: Eukaryota > Metazoa > Chordata > Aves > Passeriformes > Pachycephala > Pachycephala philippinensis. The sequence continues at coordinate 87,430 of VWZT01011147.1, forward strand.
ACACAAACAGACACCACAAAAGAAACAGCCCAGTTGATAGAAACCACCCCAGACAGATGTATTTGTGAGCTATATATCAATTCCTTACTCTGTCAAAAACTGACTAGAAGATATGAAAGTACCTAGGTCACTCTAGAACATGTAGTCCTACAACGACAATTTCCCAGCTTTTCCCATGTGACAAGACCTGTGACACCAGCTCTATTATTATGGTACTCATCATTACCAAGCGTCATTAAGCATGAGTGATACCCAAAACCAGCTTCAGTTTTGCTCCAGGTAGGGCAGAGACCCAGCCATTAACAGGGACTTGACAAGGACAGAAGCATAATTATCACCAGTGAGTTCAAGTGTCTATCAGATTGTTGCAGTGAGCCATGACCATAGTAATGGTCAGCCAAGCCAGAATGCCCACTGGTTTGATGCTACAGCATCTCTAGGGCCCTGAGCCTGGCCATTGGCTGCCGCCATCTCCATCATTCTCCCTCTATATTTGGTGCCTCCTCTGCGCGCCCTCATCATCGGTGGGCACGGCGAACCTACAGGAATCACCTGCCCTCCCGCGCTGCGATCTGCCCTCGTCCGTTCCCCCGGTGCGGGTGGAGAGTGCCTAGTGCCTGGGTCAGCATCGCTAGCTGGCGAGAGAGGCACCACAGCAGCTGGTGCCCAACGTGGGGCCGCTGGAAAACTGAACAGCCGACCGCCGCCCTACCCGCCCTCCGCCGGAGCGGGTTTGAGTGTCCCGGTCGGCTGGAGCCGACAGGAGAAGTCATCGGACGCAGATTGGCCCTCTGTGGACTGCGCCGCCGCCGCCAGCGAGCGTGCAGCTCCTCAGAGGCTTGCAGGACCTCTCCCTCTGCGTTTGGAGCCGGGGCTATACTGTGGCTGGGAGCCGAGAGTCTGGAGACTGACCTGCATCAGCGAGGAGGAACTTCGCGGGTCTTTTTGTTCCTGGGCCCCCCCGCAGCTGGGAGTAGGGCACTGCCGCGGCTGGGAGTTGGGGTAAGGTGTCCCAGGCTTTTCTTTTACTTTTCCCTTTTGCCCCCGGCAAAGTTCAGGGACCTGAGCTATGGGTCAAAATCAGTCCCAGGCGCAGCGGAGCTTTTATGTCCAAGTTGCGGGCATCCTTCGTGGTTTTAATTTTAAGTTTTCCAAGGGCCTTCTTAAGGGGTTTGTGAGGTGGATTTTCCACTACTCCCCCGGCGCTGCCGCTGCCGCCGCCGCTGACTGGATCCGAGACCTCGTGTTCTGGACTCGAGTCAGGGACCGGCTAGGAGAGTTTTCCGTGGCAGGGGACCGTGTGGTTTATCCGTACATGCCCCTCTGTGCAGCGATCATAAACGCCCTCGGGAAGTCCGGCGGGGAGGGCAACCCCAGTTCATCCCCTTCAGCTCCCCTGCCTTCTCCCCGTGCCCGTCCCAGGCGCAGTCCCGGGGACGCATCCTGCCAGACAGCGCAGGGCTGCTCCCGTCTCCCCAGCCCGCCAGGGACTCCTCCTCCCCCTTCTCAGGCTTGGACCACAGACCCAGCCTGGGGCCTTCCTTCAATCCCTTCTCTTCTCCCTCTTCCCCTCTTTTGCCCGGGAAAGGGTTTGTTGTTCCCCCTAAAGCCCCCAATCCCTTTGTCCCTCCATCTGGTCGTCCTCTCCCCAACCCTTTTCTTGTGGCCCAAGATGGCGCCAGCGCCTTCACGGCACCGACCGCCATTTTGTGTCCCCTATCCCCTCAGTTTCCCGCCGATTTGCACAGCTCCTCCCCTGATCCCTCCCTCGCTCCTCCCCCCTCTTCGCCACCCCCTCCCTTGCATCAGCGCCTCCCGCTCCTGCGTCAATGGGCGTTCGTGCATCGGGCCCCTCCCATCTCCTCGGGTCCCACCCCCTCCCAAGCTCCACCCCCAGCTACCATGCTCCCAGTTCCCACGCTCCCGGTTCCCACGGTAACAGGACCAGAAGAGGAGATGCAGAGTGCCACATGCAGGCTGGGAGTGAACAGGTACAGGCAGCTCCGGTAATTTACAGCAGAGATGGAGCCTACCTGTGGTGGGAACCCTTCCCCCCAGCAGACCTAAAGGAGCTGCGCCAAAACGGCAAAGAGGTTGGTCGGGAATCAGAGTATTTCTGGAGCTCCCTCCATGCGTCCTTCTCCACCAGTGTTGGTCCCCCATGACATTAGAAATGTCATGGCCTGGCTCCTTTGCCGGATGGAGTTTCTGCTCTGGGAAAGGACGTGGAAGAGGATGCTAAGAGATCTTCTCGTGTCCTATAGGAGCAACCCCCAACTTGTGGGACTCACATTGGACCATGTCTGTGGGGAGGGGGCCTGGACTAAGCCTCAAGAACAGGCCACTAACATCCCTGAGGCAGTCCTGCAAGACATCAAGCAGGCTGCCCAGAGGGCCCTGTCCCTTACTCCCACCACCGCCACTCCTAAGACCCACTTTAAGCAGGTCCTCCAGGGGCGGGCAGAGTTCTATGTGGATTTCATCGAGCGGTTAACACAAGCCGTCTCGACGCAGACGGAGGGGCCTGAATTCCAGCAAAAGCTCCTGATGGAGCTGGCCCACTCTAATGCCAATGATGCCTGCTATGCCGTGCTTAGGGCCCTGCCCCTTGATCCCCCTCCCACATTAGATCAAATGGTGGAGGCCTGTGTAAAGTTGGTACCACTCCAACCCGAAGCACCATCTAATAAACAGGGAGGAGTGGTAGGAGTGGTGAGCCAGTGGGGGAGGCCTCAATCCCAGAAGCGGTGCCACCGCTGTGGCAAGTTGGGACACTGGGCCAAGGACTGCTGGGAACCCCTGGTGTTACCACCTGTGCCCGAGCCTATCGTTTCAGGTTCAGGCCACCCAGGGCAGGGATGTTGCTGTGGCCACCGGCTGAACACCACGACAGTCCATAAGGGAAGCTGAGTGGACAGCGCGAGGCAGCTCCGCGCAGAGACACAAATGGAGCTGCAACACCTCCATCTACAAAGGACACCACCAAGGACTGGACTGAGGCTGAGCTGGCTGAGGCAGCGGCCCAGGACTACACGTGGAAACCGGGGAGGACGGGCCCTGTCAGCTGAACCG
>VWZT01011147.1:90766-124928 GCA_013397055.1 Pachycephala philippinensis
TGTATTCCCTTTCCCTCACCGTTTGTAACGTCCCCTAGTCAGAGTTTCATTGGCTGATGTGTGTTTTCCCCACCTATTTTGTAGGGGTATAAAAGCCCATGTCACAGTCATTGTTTTGGCTTTTCTCTGGGTTTTTCTTTGGCTTTCTGTGCTCCCCTTCCTTGGTTCAATAAACCCCTTCTTGCTCTCCCAGAGAAGTCCCTCTGAGTCGTCTCTTTCCTCCTCTGCGTCCCCTCACCATCGGTGGGCACGGCGAACCTACACCAGGATTCCCCTGCCCTCCTGCGCTGCGATCCGCCCTCATCCGTTCCCCCAGTGCGGGTGGAGAGTGCCCGGTGCCCAGTCAGCATCACTAGCTGGCGAGAGAGGCACCACGGTATCAGATCAGTAAAATTAAAACTCCAGCTGTTATTTCTTTAAAATAAACACCCCTAAAGCAGTGATACAAACTCTTGGAAAGCCTTTTTTGCTTACAACTTTTTTTTAAGTGCAGAAATTTAACTCACCCATGGTTTACTCCCAACACCAGTAGTGGCTGAGGTTCCCAAAGAGCAAGTTCAATACCCAGGGGAGGGAGAAGTTTGGACCATTCTCCAATGCCTTGCCAGCTACAGGGTGGGACTAGAAACACCTGGGGCTAAATCGTCTTGATACATCTTTACGTCCCAGTGACTGTGTCTGTCTAAACCATCTGAAGGTATCTCCTACAGCTTGTCCTGAAGACCTGGCCCTGAGTTACCATGTGGCTTCCAGTGGGCCTCTGGGGGTTCCTTCTTAATTGCAATTGAGATTGGGAATGGAAGAGAACAAAAAATACTGGTATGTGCCCAGTTCTCTCTCAGAATAAGCAGCCAAAGCACGTTGCATTGCAGAGAGGAAAAGAGTCTTGATCATTGAGTTCAGATGTAACATGTGGCACCTTCATGGAGAGAAAAGCAGCGGAATTTGCCCACGAGCAGTTTTATCACCTGGGTTTCAATGTTCTGTAGAGGTAAGAGGAAAGATAAGATGCAGGAACCAGAAAGGATCATGCAAACTCACTCATGGAGCTGAGGTCTCACAGTCCAGCCAGAAGTCTTTGCTGAAGAGAAGCAGAGTTGTTTCAGGAGTGTGGAGGTGTGCAAAGAGGTCTGGGGGGAAGTAAAAGATGGTTGTGGCAGATGGCTGCACTCAGTCTCCTGCCATCATCTCCTGTCCAGAGTATCCCAGATGTATCTCTGTTCTCTAGGTGCCACCCAATGGGTGGTGTGAGGAAAAAAGATAAAAACAAAAGGTGGTCATGGTGGGGAGGAATGACCTTTCCCACTAGAGAATCCACAGCTGCTTTGTTGGTAGTGAAAGTTGGATGCAGTTCTTTCCCATTGCTGGCCTTCCATCTGAACAGCCACATTCACACACCTACAACTGAACGTGGGAGAGCTTTAGGCGCAACAGGGCCCCGATCATTTTCTGTTGCCTCCATTCATCTGGCACTTGTGTTCTTAGATTTCTTATAGTCCAGACAAGGACTCTGACAGGGCTAAACAACTCCACGGCCAGCAAATAAATTCAGAGTATATCAGTGTCTTGTATGTCAGTATCTCATATAACGCACCACTGACTTCCCATACGTTCGAAATAGATACAAGAAGAGACACCAGCTATGAAAACCCCCTTATGAGCTAAAGAATCCCTTGTTTAGGAAACAAGCAGGATTACATAGGGGTGTGCTTCAGCAGCAGACCTACCTCTATGCAGCAGCACCTAGGGCTGCCTGAAAGTAAAAGGGGGATTACAAGGCATTTGAAACGTTACTTTTTTCTGCTGAACAAGGCTTGCATGAATCCTAACTCAGAATAGCTCACAACTGAAGTGCATTTAATATTTAACTTCTCTTCATCAGATGACAAGGAGAGGTGGAATTTTGCTGTGCTTCATGAAGGGAATGCTGCCATGGCTCTCTGCACAGCAACTGTAACCAAAAGTTTCCAAGATCCAAATTGGTTCTGACACAAATCCTTCCATGAATCTGTCACTGACCTTCAGCACCTTGATTTTCCTACCGATGCAAAGCAGGACGTGAGTGACAGTGCTGGGACCAGCATACAGCAAAACAGAGGTCATCCTGCAGCTCTCTGGATGTTCTGTGGTAGCATCAGGTAACTTCCTTAGAAATAAAATTTTAATTGAACTTGAGTGACTAATATGTTCAAACCAGAAACTCCTGTGGGTTTTAAAAACTAAATTATATTCCATCCCCAAATTTTCCTAGTGCTACTCATTGAAAATACACAGCTGCACTGGTGAAGCTGTCAGTGAAAGGAAGCAAGAGGTTTTGGCAGTTGCACAGAGGGGAAGAGGTGAGGCCCTGGACTCATGAGAAGGCGTTGGAGACAGTTTAGACTTGGAGATCTCTGGAGTCTGATGACATTTTTGGCGATCTGAAGAAAACTCATTTCATCCCCACCCTTTTGTGAGTAAGGCAGAGGTGAGTAGGTTACCAGGTAGCAGGTCTTGGTCCCAGCTCTTGCAGCAACATATCTTATGACCACAGTCAAAGTGTGCTTGGGTCCCTCCTTCATCTGCAGGAAGGAGGATGTGCACTTTCCATCATGAACATCCAGATCTGAGGCAGTCTGGGAGGAGAATTCTTAGCTCTATGAAACAGATGTGTTTGAGCCCAAAAGTGCTTAAGGTACATGCTGATGTTTCTAGCATTGATTTCAGCTCAGGAGCATTGCACACACAGTTCTGAGCTACAGGATCTTCTCAGCAAAGAACATGTTCATCCATGCAAATCACTCTGAAAGAGCAAAAGAACAGCCTTCCTGGTATTTGTCTTCCTTTGCACACCACAGAAATATATTTTCTCTCTGTCTAAAGCACCTTCTCCTACACTTAACGCAGCCCCTATCACTGCAGAGAGGGAGTCAGCAGCGTGGCTCCAAGGCACTAGCACAGAATAAAGCAGAAATAGTCATTATTTAGGAAACTCATTTTCAAATTGTATTTTAGTAAATTAAAATGTAACAGGGAAGACTAAAACCCCAAAGACATACCAATATTCTCATAAACACTTGGGATTGTGAAATACCACAGAGGAAAAATAAATCGCCACCTTCAGAACAAGTCTGCCTGAATAAAACAGGACTTTCCTGTGCAAGAGACGCTATTTCAGTACTGTGGGTAAAAAGTCCTATACAGGTATTGATTAGTATTGATTCATACTGCTGCTGTTTGAGTTGCCTACACTAAATATGGTGGAAATATCTCCTTCCCAGCCATGCAGTACAAGACACTTTTAACATAGCAATGACAGTTTTCAAAGCCCAACTTTTAAGGGGTTCAATGCCAAAGTCACAGAGTATTACACCTTCACTGACGTTAGTATCAGCCTGGCAGAGAATTGCAGTTGATCTGACAATTTTATTCCTGAACCAGGCTTAATTTTAAATATGTGAACAATGTATATTCATAGAGTTTCCCTTAACCAGAGCTTCTTTCCCACTTTACTGCAGTAAAGCCTTACTAATGCCATTTCTGAAGCACTCTGCCTTGCACACACCTCACAGCTGCTGATGAATTGGTGATATCTAAGGTGCTGTTAATCAGCTTCTTCAGGGGACACGAAAGAAAAGTAGCCCATGTGCACCCTCTGACACTGTGTGAACCCCTCCTGCCCGTTCTGCAGCACTGGCCCCCCAGCTCTCCTTGACGTGGTAATGCAGACCAAAAAAGAAACGTGTAACTCTCGGCAGCGTACATCAATGAGGGAACCAGAATAGGTTTATCAAAGAAAAATGTGACTCTGACCCATCCTTGGAACCAAATCAAAGAGTATCTAATGGCAGCAGTAGGTCTCCAAGAAGAAAACAAAGCTAAATTAGTTTAAAATAGATCCAAAGAAGAATACATGGAGTTTTTTGTTGTGGTCATTGCCAGCCAGATTATGATTGGTTACAAATGTTAAGGGCCCTTGAGTTGCTTTAGTTCTTAATCCATCAAATTGGTCATCACTATGTGCCAAGCAATGACCTCAGTCAAAAGCCATAAATCACTGCTCAGTTAAAGAACCAAGCCTGCAAGCTCCCTCAAGTATCACTTCTCTCAGCACTTGTGCATGGGGAAGGCAGGCTGCCCAGGGTTTGGGATTTGCTGATTTACGTGGAGGAAGACAAAAGAGCTCTCAACTCCGAGTACCAAATTTTACATTAACAGAAGCTGGCATGGAGCACACTGAATGAAAAAAGACAATAAAAGCCACAGTGTTTTCTTTGTCTGTGGGTTAACAGCGGAAAGATCTGCTTCCTTAGAGTGTGGTCCCAGTAAAAGATTTAAAGCAGCATGTAAGAAGTTGTATCAGAATTTGTACCTACTACCCCTCTAATCCCCTAACTGCTAATCCTCTTCAGGGCATCGCCAGCCACCTTGCAGTTACTACACTTGCAAAGAGTGCCAAAGACATGTGCTGTTCATCAATATAATTGTAAATTCCTAGAAAGTTCACTCTCCATTCTGAAGGAGAGGAATCTCTAGCTGTGTTCTATTTGGCACCAATACCAAAGATGATGAAGCCTTTTTTTAAGTATGAAAGTTAGTTCATCTTTACGTACATAAAACAGGTGTTCAAAGCTTTCTACAGTAGGAATTGTATGATCAAAATTACCTTAAAAAAACCTGGTTTTAGAAGGATTTTGAGGATCCAGGAGAATGTAGGGGGAGGAGGGAGAAAGAAATATTTCAAACAGTAGAGAATAAGTGTGGTTACACTTTTCACCAGTGGGCACTTTACAGCAAACTGTGTTTCCTGTGGTAGGACAGCTTTCGTGAAGCCTTCCACCATCTCTCTCTATTCCAGTGATTTCTAGTCTTTTTTCAAATATTTATCTGCTTGTGTTTCCATACATGTATCTATGAGATGTATCTATTTAAGAGACAGTAAGTAACAACATTATAGGTTACAGTGAAAATACACATTGAGGTGCTGTACCATTAAATGCAAATATTTCCAAGGCGGTTTGGAGCTGAAGACTATGTCTGCATTAATAATACCCTCCAAAAGGTTTTAATCTCTCAAGCTTTCTGCACATCCCAAATTAGGCTGTAGCAATTACAGCAGAGGCCACTCATATTCATTCAAATTTAAATACAAGAGTCAGTCCTTGCAGGAACAGACTGTATTTTGGCAATGAAATCTTACCTCTCACAGTCCAAAGTAGTATCTTAAATGACAATTCGTCAGAATTAAAAGCATTGGCAAAGTAAGTGTTTTGGGGTTTCATACAATCTTATTTTTAAATGCTTTTGGCAGCTAACTCCATCTTTAAAATTCCATTACAGCTATGTGGAATTGCCTTCTATGCTGAAAGGACATAAAGCAACAAGAATAGATTTACCTCCTTTCTGTTTCCGTTTCAAGAACTCCTGAGGAATAAAACCTGACACAGAGGGGATGAAGTGACTTGGCTTTCATGGCAGGATTACACAAACCACAGGAGGACAGAACCATTCTACCCACTACAGTCCTTCAGACCTTGAGACCCCAGCTCCAGGAAAGGGAATAGCAGGGGAATCTTGCCACTGTGCCAAACCTAGTCATGGCTGCACCCTCCTGTTGCAAAAGGCATTGTGACTGGAAACAACTTTTTAATCACATGCTTTTCTCCATACACCTGCCCCACTGGCTCTTTTTCAAACTTGTGTGCCTCCTGACATTTAGGAAACTGAGAAGGGCAGTCCTGCTGTGTATGGGAATCATTGCCTAAAGTAATCCAGTGCCCAAGATTCACAGTGGAGCTGCAGTCAGCAACACGCTGGACATCCGCTGGCTGCAGAAAGCCTGGGGTTTGACCCGAGAAGCTCAACAGAGAAAGCAATTTAAAATACACAACTGCCAATGCAACATGGTGTCTTTTTTGGCAGGGAAGATAAAAATAGCAAAGAAAGGACAGCTCTATTCTTTTTATGAAAGCCTGGCAGTTTTCCAGTAGAGACTTAAGTACTTTATGTACTTTGGGGAAAAAAAATGGTGATGGGATGTGGTCCAAGACTGGTCATACGAACCTGAGAAATATGGAATAAGAGGCTGGGCTGAAGCAGCCAAAGTGGTACCACCAGCTGCAGCCCCATTAATTAATGCTCTGCGGTATGCATCTGTAAGAATGACCCTGATAATTGTTGAATACGAGCAGATAACTTTTACAGAACAGCTCTGCTTTTCTTACTGTGGTGTACTTACCCAAGGAGTACCTTGCACATTTTCCCCGTCTCACAGGGCAGTAAATTAGTTCTAATTGCAAAGGTATGTAGTAAAAGCTGTGCTCAGCCTTCTGCAGCATTTGAAGATTTATTTTACAGTTTTAGGTTTACTCTGGATGCCTGAAATGGGGGGGGAAAGGGACATGAGAGAAAATACAGATTTTATAGATCTATAAAATCACCTCAGTTTAGACAAATAAGTGTTTCTCTGCAACACAAACAATGTAATTGAAAACTACAGTTCTGTGGGGGGACAGCACAATGCACTAGAATAGAGATTTCTTTTTCATTTTTTGCCATTCTTCTTTTAATCTGAATAGAATTACAACTTTATTGGCTTAAAGGGGAAAATATGACAGTACAATAAACTATTTTTAACATACTCTAACTCTAGTTTTATGAATAATTTTGAAGAAAAATTGCCAACAGCCGATACAGAGCAAAGTTATACAGCTCCACTGACAGCACTGACTTGTGCAAATAGCAGCAACTGCCTGAATGAGCTACCAGAGTCACTGGGTGCAATCCTCCAGCAGAAAAGAGCCCAGGATTTCAGATCCTTGTGCTATGCATTTAGTCTCTGTATGGCACTCAGTCACGCTCTAAATCCTCTTTTACAAATATTGTCTTTGTCTTTTTGTCTCCTATACGTTGCTGTCCCTTTGTCCCTGTTCCAGGCAAGCCTCCACACTAAAATCCATCAGGGAACAGCAGCTGCCCACAGCAGCTCCTCACTCCTTCCAGAGCCAGATCCTTCTGGTACTTGTGAACTTCACAAACAGCCTGAGGATTTTATCTCAAAACAAAGCTGCTGGGTTTATCCAAGGAAACAATGTTTATCTCAGACTGCAGAATACAACTTGCACGTCCTGTGCAGAGGCAGGGACGCTTAACATGTGTTGCCTTTAGCAGCGAGCTACCTGCTCCTGTCAGGGATCTGACATACAGAGGAAATTCTGTTTTCTTGTTTCTCAGTAAGTGCCAGAAAGGAACCATTTCCTCTGACCAAAGCCCAGCACCTACACGCATGACAATAGATATGTAGTCTTGCAAATGAAATCCACAAACGAAAAGTAGTCACCCAACTCAAGGCCAAACAAAAGATGAAGAGACAGGAGAAGGTTTTTGGACTGGCTGGTTCTTCCGGGAAGGCAGCTGTGCATTCCAGCAGGCAGCAAGAATGTGGGTTTTTCCACTTATGCTGATCACAAGCTTTGCTACATTCTAGGCAAAAGCATTCATCCCCCGGTGGTTCAACTAGATAGCTTCACAGAATAACACTACTCTACATCAAAGAAGGGAAATTAAACAAAGATGCTTTAAAAGGCTTCTAATGTCAGCCAGCATCACAGGGCAGAAAAATTAAGTCACTGTTAGGAACACACATTTCTTTTTCTGGCTGTGCAAGCCTGAATATACTGGGCATATCTGACATGCAACTTGATGTTGTCTCAGGATTTCTCCTCCCACAGCCAAGTGTAATCCAAGAATCCAGAAGTTTGGTCAAATTTATCACATTCAGTTCTGTTACTTGTAGTTCTTTATACCAATTCAGTCTGACCAGTAATGATCAGCCAAAAAGCCTCCTCAAGTCCTTGTGTTACTGTGTGTTTTTCTGTCTGTCCAATGGGTCACAAAGCATTGACTTTTCTTGTGCCCCGACTTTTGGCTGAAACCTGCTCCTGCCGTGAACAAAGGGATGCCAACAACAAAGGAACAAAGGAACTTCTGATGAAGACACCCCCTGAGCTGCTACCAGTGGTGATTGTTAGAGATACAACTAATCCTATAGCTAATAACTCAACTACTGCAAAAGATCCTTGGAACTCATTCCTACTGCCAAACAGCACAAAACTTAAATAGCATCGCTATCTGCCTCAAGTGTGCTGCGTTAAAAACAGATCCTCCCCTTACCTTCTGACACAGCATTGTAGAAGAAGAAGCCAAAAACAAAAAAAAAAAGAACTTTTGTAGCAGCCAGCTTGTAATGACATGACAAAAATGACTAGTGAGGGGAGAAGAGTCACAAGACAATGTGATCTTCAGTGTGGGGTTTTTCGAATTCAAAAGTGAGTTTATCACTATGAAAATGTCCAATCTCCAATGGAGTTTGATTCAATTCTTCATATTTTCTAACAATATTCTAACGTGGAGACAGGCAAAAATTGTGATGAATGTCCTCAGAGGACCATCATTTATTGATATTTGCTTAAAGCCCTGCCTCCCCTCAGAGCAACTGCCTACCTGCTGCACCAGTAGATGGCCCCTTAGCAGGACACATTTTAAAGTTAAATCTTTGTCACCTCTGAAAAGAAAGAGTGTTTCAACTCTTAAACATCTACAGAAGTCTCTTTGTACTTGTTCTGACTCTCATTAATTTTAAGAGGAGTTGGAAAAACCACTAGTAGAGCTTATAAAAATAAAAAGAATGAGAAAGAATCTGATATAAAACCAAAATTCATTGCCTCCAAATCTGCCCCATTCTCTTTTTTACCTTTCAATAATGATTACATGTGTCTTCTGCACATTCAAACATCAGAAAAACATATAAACCATTTTTATGGCATCGAGCAAAAATTTATCTACGTATTTCAGCTTAGATCTGCAAGAATACACTTAAATTTTAGAAGAGGAGTGAGAAAACAAAGACAGTTTTATTCCATGCACAGCAATTACTCCAGCTGTTAGCACAAGTCACTTTTACTACTAAAGCAAAAGTGCGAAGTGTCAAGTGGATCCCACAAAAACAATACAAGTTTATTTTAGAAGACCACACCTTCTGTTCTGTAGGCCCTTAAGTTAGGCACAAGTAAGAGCAAATTAGCAAGCAGAATTCAAAGGAATGAAAATGCCACGCATTCAAGGGAGAAACTAATTTTTTCCTTAGCACTGGTGAGAACCAAAGTTAGTACTGAGTTTCAAAAACATTTACAGATCTTCTGCAACTCTCCCACGCTTTGCTGTACAGAGAAATCCTGCTGCTAGTGTAGGCAACTGGAGTTCTGCTATCAACTTCAGTGGAAGCCAGAACTGTACCCTCTTTTATTATCAAAGCCCACAAACCCAAAATTCAGCCCTTTGTGGTTTGTTTTCAACAACAGAGGGGTGTCAACACTTGCTGAAAGGCAGTGAGTTTTTTAACTAGCTACTGGTTATGCTAAACATTATTCACACTGTGATATCTCTTAGTCATTAAGGTATGAATATTGCTGGAAATGTCAAACTGCAGGTAATTCATCAATATAGAAATGGCAATACTGATTTAATCCTGACAATTCCAAAAGTCTTGTTTTCTTTAAAACAAAACACAAAGATAAAATCTAAAATTAAAGTCTAAAGTGGATGGTAGAGGTGTTACTAAAAACTCTCACCTGGATTATTTTCCGGGTCACACTGATGTAAATACTGTATATTTCTAAAGTTTCTCTTGGCTTCCTCAGCATTTACACCTGAAAGGGAGCAAATCCCAGAATGACAGTATGAAATCTGTCTGAACAGTTTAACCAGCACTTGCTGCAAAAATGTAGATTATATGTGTGATGTATAAAACCAGCCAATTATAGAAGGAAAAAACCCTCTAATTAAACTCTTTGTCATCCAAATCCAGGATGAATCCTTATAGCTCATCTCCCATACAAGCATTGTATGTGAAATGGGGTAATGTATAAACAAAGTGCTTTATCTGGGGTATGACTGGAAGCTTCAGGATTGTAACATCCTTTAAGATAACATTCCAAACCTATCCTTTTAAGTTTTCAGCCAAGAATTTGTTTTTATAATTTCTTAGCTCTTGGCAAAAGGAAACTATACTTCAGACTAAGTTCGCTCTCTCATTCAATGCCACTACCACTCCCCCAGTTTTTGCCAAAGAAACAAAACAAGTGTTTTGAAACCCAAAACTACAGGGAACGGGCTATAGCCTCTCTGTGTTGTGGTTTCTTAATCATATTTACGATGAGATATCATAAGGCAGCTCATTAACAACACAAATAATAATATTGTTTTATCTCCAACCGGATCTTACCCTGCAGTTCCCAATCGGCTATCCCAGACACCACAAGCTGATCTGGGAGAAGCCAACAACGGTGTGGAAAAGGCCTGGCTCCTATCCTAGGGCAAGAATGCTCAGGATTTAGTACTGCTTTAATTCTGCCACTGCAATATGTCTTGAAAACACAGTACTCCCTTGTCCTCACAAGTAACAGATTTAATCTACTTTTTCACTCCAAGGCTGTGGGCTGTTTTGTCACAGACTGACACAGTTTTAGGAATCCTAAAGGCTTAACTCACTTCTGTCCCCCCAAAATCAGCTATAGGCCACTAAGAGCACCTCTTCTTCCCAGTAAACGCCCTCACAATATGCACTATGTGATGAGGTCATTTATTGAGCATGACCATTAATAAAACCTCAGAAGGGAGATTTTAGGGAGTGTCTGCTTCCCGCTCTACCAGCTGCAGGGATTTTCCAATCACTTTATACTGCCATAGCAATGCACTGAGACTCAGCTGTACTTCTCAAGCGAAAAAAAGCCACTGCAGGGTAAACATAAGCTAATGATGAGCAGCTTTGAAGAATAATAATATTAATCTTAATTGCACTTTGTAAAAGAAAAAGTATGTTGCAACAATTTTCCCTAATAGCCACACCTACATCTGACACTAAGTAAATACTATATATCACTACAGAGGCTGAGTCCTCATTTCACTTTGTTGAGCAATAGCAGAGTGAGAATACATCACTGTAAAAAACCCATTTTTTGTTTTATTTCACATTAATTTAAGCACTCACTGTTCACGAAACCGAATCACCTTTTCAGAAGTCCTACACGCTGAACAGAAATGTTCTCAGAAATGTTAAAAAAACAAGCAGGGAACTGAACAGAAAGTTTTGCATCAAATTTGAGCTGTGGGGAGGTAAGCACAGAGCAGGTATGGAAGTGTGTGTGATTGTGTAAGCCTCATGCTTTTCCTCGTAGTCCCCTGACTGATGAAGCCAGGATTGTGCTCTGCTGAGAGTCAGCATTTGTTTTTTGCAGAAAGAATTGTTGTATTTTGTCTCCTGCCTTTGGGATGCCCAGGGGGAAAAACCCTTCAGTGCAGTAGGGACAACTTTTTTTTCTCACCTTCATCCCTGAAAACCATTTGGAATTTTAGGAGAGGAACAAATGCCTTCCTTAAATAAAAAAAAATCCCTCTCAAACAAGGAAAAGGAAAGGAACGTATTACCCACCTGAGACTGAAAGTTAAATAGAGTTTTACCTTTATTCCCCCAACAAATGAAAACTGAGACAAAGGGAGCTTGTCCCAGAGTACTTACTCTGGGAGACTCTGAGGCGGCAAGGAGAAACAGAGACAGGTTCATGACCGCCTACACCCCTCCCCTGCTCCAGTGAATTCAGAGAAGTGTTCGAATTCACAGCCCTTGCTGAGCCTTCCACCACCAGATTTACAGCTTCTGCACATGCTGCTGTAAGAAGGTGTGCTTATTATGTTGCTCGTGCTGCCATCCCAGTGTAGGCATGTTTTAAATGCTCCTTTCCCCTGTCAAAAAGCTAAATTCTGGTCTCTTACTCAGCCTCTGAATTCAAAGGCCTTCCTAAGAGCTCAAGCAATTTCACCTGGTATCAGCAATGATATCAGCAGCTCAGGAATTTAAGCACATCCATTCAAAATCTTGAATCTCTTTAAAAACACTTAACTAAATTATGACGTGTTTGTTGAATTTTACACACCAAAATCAAAATAAACCCCTGCCTCAGAAGAGCCATCCAGCCTAAGTTGGAATTTCCATGGAAAAAAATCATGCAAAGCCTTTTAATGAGAATGTGGAAGGTTAGACAACTTGGATTTAGAAATACTAAAGCAAAAATAAATTTACCTTATGTGTGTATCAACAAGTGAACAAAAACTGATGTGTGCAAATAACAATAATCTTCAAAGTGGAGGACTAGAATCAAAGAATAAAATGTTTTTCTTCTGGAACTAGGAATTAGCACAACCAAGGTCAGACAATTTCCTGAAAATAAATGTATTAGTCTATTTCTGCTGTTTTCCCTCTTGGTTTTTTGATCAGTATTTACTAAAAACTCAAAGTGCTCAGGACTCAAGTGTTTGGTCTACAGCTCAGCACTGGAGAGGCACAGACACAGCATCAGAACACCCTGGGCCAATGACTTTTTTATGCTTTATAGCCATTTATAAACGGATTTTTAAAAACAAACAAACCCACCTCTTTATTTTGGAGGGCTGAACAAGCAGCTTTGTTTTGGGTAAGTTTCCACTAAGTGTTCCAATATAAAATGATAGTACAGGTTTATTGGGCAAGTGAATTATATCAACAGTAAATAAACGAACAAATTTTACTGAGTGACTGTTTTTATATACAGAACATTTCAACTCACTTCCCAGTAATATTCTGGTTTTCACAGAATGTCAGGATGGTTGATCTTGAAAGGGACATCATGGAGGTCATCTGGTCCAGCCTCCTGCTCAAGCAGGCTCACCTAGAACTGGTTAGCCGGGGCTGACCATTTTCCGAAATTCAGGAGGAAACAACAATGAAAATTTCTCGCGGGATTTTTTATTGTTGGGGGTTTTTTTAATTATTAATTTCAGTACTTAGAAATGTGGGAATTATAGAAAGATGGTCTTTATGCTGATTTCTTTGTATCTGCTTTGTACAGCTCTTTGGAAGTACTGGGCAGCCAGCCATATCATCAGAGCTTTAATTTCTATCAGTGATCTCTGCTAGAATTTCCTTCTGGATTATATCAGAATTTGGATTCCTCGTTTGCCACCAAATACTCTTTCATATTGGTAGCATAGAAAGAGAAGTGAGAAAAAATGAACGTAGACAGAGCTGAAGAGATTGAACTTGATTTTGTTTTCAAAGTTGTATATTTTAATAACCTGTTACTTTAAAAATCTCCAAAATTCAGAGCATAAAACCTCATTGGTTAAAGGCTTAAATTTAAAAAAAAAAAAAAAAAATTAAAAATCAGTGTGTTTCTCATTGACTGTAATTTTGTCTCCTAACAATTATTCAACAAACATATGTTAGAACAAGCCCTTACTACCATCTCAATATTTCTGCAGGAGAATATAAAACTTTTTAAGACAAGGTGTACATGGTCAACTTAATCTTTCACATAATCTTTGCAATGTGTGAGAGATTCTCCAGCATCTTCAGCTCCAGAGTTTAAAAGAGTTATCAAAGTTAAAAAGCAGAATTGCAGTTATCAGCCCAGTATTTCAGTTTTAAGAGATGGCCTATTGATCAACATACAGATAAAGATGATCTGAGTAAGCACCACATGAAAGATTTCCAGTCCAACCAATAAGAAACCAACGTGTTTGTTCAGTGAAGACATTCTTTTGCACATTTAATCACACCGTCCATTGAATAGAAAACATAGAAAAGCTATGTGCAAAAGTTGATTTTTTAAAAACATGTACGATGTTCTCTTCCCATCACAGGAAAGGATCAGAATTTATTTTAGTTCCCATGATAAAATATTAACAAACTAGCCATCTCAAATACACTATTCAGGGCTTGGAAAAGGGAATTTGAAACAAAACTAAGCAGAAAGATTCAAATGGGAATGGTATATTCACTTGGATCCGAGTCAAAGCAAGCTGTGAGTGATAAATCCTTTGTATATGTGTATAATTCTTTTATATATGGAAGTTCTCCTGGTATTACAATTGTTTACTGTTTTACTTGTTCTATTCTTACCTGTTTGTTTTGCCTGTTAAATGGCTTCACCCTTCAAGCTTAGCATAACTGTTCACATGCAATCTTTTAGCAAAACTGCTTTAGTGCCTCCTGGTCTGAAGAAAACAGAGCAGTGAAAAAAATTCTGTCTATGGTTAATAGGTATCAGTGACCCGGGTGGCTGCTTTTCCTTTTCATGCCTTATATAGAACTTTCACTTTGGTAGGAGGAATATTCTGGTCTCCTGGGACTCAGAGATCGTAGCTACACATCCTGTGGAAACTATATGGGTTCTTGCTCTGTTAGTTTCCTCTAAAATAAAAGTTGTTTTGATGGAAGGTTTGCAATTAATAGACTGAAAGCAACCAGGTGACGTGCCAATTATAACATACTGTAGCAGGTATTTAAGATGTATTTTCAAATCAGTCTGACCAGGTTCCAAATTCACTTGAAGAGTATGATATTGCAGAGAGAGGATTTTGTATCATCACAGCAAGGGCTGACTGCTGTTATGCCATTTTGAAAATCTCTCCACTGATAAACAGCTCTGTGTGTTTTTAAAGTTCTGTTTACTTACATCTTTATGGAACCGGCCCAACATTTCCTAAGTATGTTTTAAGCTATTTTTGTTATTTTTATTTCACAGGCATTTTCTTCCAGGGTACATCTTTTGTTTCCACAGAAATAGCACTAACCTCTTTTGTAGTCCCAATGTTTTCTGGGGACACCAAAGGCAGCTGTTATCTGCCATGCCCTGTTTCTGTGCCTCTGCTGGGGGTAGTGGACGTAGTGTGCTGCAGGACAAATATCTTTCCAAATGAAGCTCCTAATCTCTCTGCTTTAGGTAGAATTGTTTAGTAAATATGAACATGAATAACTCAGTGATCGTGTATGGCTGCTTCTGCTGTACTCTCTATGATTTGCAAATAAACTCCGAAAGGCCATCTATACAGTTTACAGTCTGGAGCTGTGCAAGTTTTGAGGAAAACACTCCAAAATGTGTTTTAAGAGAATCTACACCCTTTATTCTTAGCCCACACTAGGAGTGGGTTGGGGGTGTGCACAACACACTGCATTCCCAAACATCTAATTTGAACCTTAGTCATACAGTCCTTTGAATAACACAGACAGAAGCTGATCCTTTGAAACTAACCCTGGTAAATCCTGAACGGATAAAGATCATCTATCTATGAACAGTTTGGATTTTAAAAGATGTTGAAGTCATACGTACGAGTTCCTTCCTGGTTTTTAAGTGAAACACAACTTCTCAAGGTCTTTGAGGAACTTTCTAAAAGAACAAGCCAAATCCTTACACATAATCAAATAAATGCTACAATGGCTAATTCAGAAACACATTCAGTTCACCGAAGTGTGAACTCAGGAGCTGTGACAAGAGAAAAAAATATAGCATCCAAAAAAAAGTTTGTGTAACGTATAACTCCGCAACCTGAAGTCTCAAATACTTACCTTTAAAAATTGTTTTATGTCTATGTCACCAGCACCACATATGAAAATATGGCTTACACTTGGTGTTCTAATTTCTGTGAACTATTCTTACATCTGTGAGTATTCATATTGGCTTCTGTCTAAAGCCAAGTCATAAGAAATATTCCCTTTAAAATAAAACCATGACTTCAAATGTCATGCTATTCCAGCTTTATGGCCCATGATAAACTACTTTCTCCAAGACAGGATTTGCCATTTGTAGATTAACCACTAGAGATAAAAATAGCCTTTCTGATAATAATTCATCACAGCTCTAACTTAGATAGACTGTACCTTTCTTTTACATACAAAGCCTGCTCATTTTTAATCTAAACAAATTCACAGAGAGGAGTTGAAAATTTTACTTCTTTTTTACTTCTTTTTTTTTTATTATTTAATCTGCAGTAAACTAAACACAGATGTCTCCAAAAGCATGAGGCTGGTGACGAGACATCACAATTTTCTTATTTGGAGAAATCTAATTATAAGTAGAGACATTCTTTTCCGAAAGTGCTCGCAGATTTACAGCTTTGAAATGGTGCAGTTGGACTTGGGTTTTCCTGTCTCCCACCCTGCACCCTGACAAATCACCCTTGCCTGCTGTGACTGATAATCCCACCTGGCTGCAGTGGCACCTCCTGGCTGTCAGCCCTGATGAACCGCAGGCCCTGGGCTCCCATCCCTGCCAATGCAATGTTCAATACCCCAGTCCTCTCTCAGGCTCAGCTCCCGCCCACTGCAACTCTCTGCCCAATTATTTGGATCTCAGTTACCCCTCTGAAGCAATTTCCTGCCTCTTTCAGGCTCATTTCTCAACTCCCAGGTAACAAATTTTCAACCTGATTACAACTGGGTTAGTTTTAGTCCAGGCTCTTCTAAAGCAGTTGCATAATCTGAGCCGCTCTGCTGCAGCTGTTGTTGAACAAAAGTTATTTATAAACTGCAGACAAAGTCCTTCGATATTTACAAAAGCTACTATGCAAAATATCAAGATACACTGCATCACACCATGGTTATTGTTTTCACTGGGATCTTACTCTTTGCTCGGTCCTCACTGTGAGAAACCCACAGCTGCATTTTGGATCTGTCTGGGAAAGAATTTAAAACTCGAAAGTTCTAATCACAAACTTCCCATCGCCAAGTAAATGTCACCATTAATTCAATGAATAAAAATTGTATCTTCTTAGAATTGAAACTGACTCCATGACTGGCAACATCAGAACTTTTTAAAAATAGGCTTGGGGGGAAAGCTGGCATTGTAGTTGTGTACAGTTATTCACTTTTGCTTGCCCATTTGGTATCATATAACCAGAAAAAGTTTCCAGAAAGAAAGAGAAATAGAAAGTTTCCAGAATACAGTATTTGCAAGAGTATTAGCCAAGCTTCTTCACTGTTGCAAGCAGACACAGCCAAATCAGGAGAAAATAAGTTAGCAATGGGATCCAAATTAATCTAATCTTTGCTTAGATTGCATTTGTTTTTACAGATATTGCACTAAGGAAAAAGGCTGGGATTCAGCGTGGCATCCACCACTCCTCCAACCGTGGAGGCCCAATGGGACTCCAGGCTCTAGAATGGCTTTTTTTTGGAACTACTTAAGGTCACTGGGTTTGGAAAGACACTTGAACCATAAGTGATGGTCAGGGACCACCAAGTGGGCTGTGGAAACCTTAGAAGAAGAAAACACTGACATGAACCCGAGCCTCTCTAGTGGATTCTTTCTTTCAGTGATAAAATAAATGAACAGGGATCCAAATTAGAAATACATTACCTAAGTTTATTAGAAGATTAATCGTACAGTAAATGACAGAGAATCTTGGATTAATTTCTCTGCAACTCCAGTTCTAGCATTCAACAGAGGAAATAAAAACATAATGAATGTAATGAAACTCTAAGTTAGAATCACCCAACCACCATCTGAGTAAAATACTAATTTTTAAAGTTCTTGGAAACAGAAACACTAAAAAATAAGTGTACCCTGGTTGGAAAAGGTATGCTGTGATCATGAACACAAGCTGTGAAGCCTATCTAGAATTAAAGTCTCAACATGTAAAAGAAGAGGAATTCACCAATTTTAATGAAATATATTAAGATATTTATTATAGGCCACTGAAGCATGATGTCCTGTGACAGCTCAGAAAAACAGACAAAAAATTTGTCAGCCAAGAAAAGAAGGTAGAACTATAACCATTTACAGGGTGGGGAAAACAACTACAGAGTACTGTCAATTGATATTTCCAAAAAGGTTAAGACATAAGTATATATATAGATATATACTACAAACATCCTTATCAGTAGCACATTTCAAAGGTATTTCAACTACCTCCACATCACATCAAGCATGATAAAACAGTGACATATCACATGATATCTACACTCTGCTTGGAGAGAATAAATGCTGGACTCAGCACTACCTATGATCTTTAATGTTATACCTTCTTCAAAACCATTCAGGACACTTGAACATATTTGTAGAGTTCCTCTCACATCATTTATCTAAGAGCTTTTCAACATCTAAACTCCAGAAAGGCAGGCCCAGCCCACATCTTGGCCCAAAACCTCAAAAGAAGAGTGCAAAATAAAGAAAACTTGACCAGAGAGAAGGTATGCATGAGAGGAAGTCTAGTTTTCCAAGGGAACTCACTGACATTTTAGCATGATGAATTATCAATATCAAACTGACATCTCTGTAAATAAGCTCTTCAAAATGCATTAGAGACACTAAACAAGTAATGAGCTCTCTTTTTGGAACTCTTTTTTGTTTGGTCTGAAGTCAACAGAGAACAACTAACTTGCATGCTTGAAGTGAAAGAATGAGGAGTTCCAGGCTGCACCACCTCCCTCCTTCCTCTTCATTTCTGAAAATTTTATCCACAAAGCAGAGATCTGGAGTGGTCACCTGTGAAAAGCCACCCCCATGGACAGTGCTGGACAGCCCCGGCAGAAGGGCAGCTTGCAGCACAATACAGTTGGTGGCTTACCTCTGCCTTCATGCTCAGAGGCAGTTCTTCAAGGCAGGAGACGATGTTTAGCCTTATCTTTAACCTCTCAAACACTAAAAAATGACAAACTGTGCTGTGCTCTCTCTTGATTACCCCACCAGGACCTGCCAATCTGCTGACACCATTTGCACTCACCAACTCCTTTGCGTGATCTAGTCCAAGACCTCTCTCCAGCTTGACCAAACCTAGTTTAAGGGACCAGAGGGGAACCAAGCTCACTACTTACCTCCTTTGATCTAAGGCTTTTGGGCCCTGGCTCACCACAATTTCCTGGCTGTAAAACTCTTGCTGCTCAGAAAGGAAGAAGAAAGCTGTTTCCTTTGCTGGCTGTGAGACAGGACCCATCTGGAAGTGAAAGGAAAGAGTTTCATGTCTCACTGGATGCAAAACTCCTTCATTCTTTTAAGAAAATCTTATTTCTATCTTTTTTGTCCTTGGTCCAGTCCATTAAGTCTATGGTGTGTATGTGTTGTACCAAGAGGCCTGGAGGCAGTGAGCAGTATAAGTAGTACTCAAGCAGTCAAAATTGTATCCATAAATACACGTCAAGCAAGGGGATTCAGCACAAATAATATCCAGTCATAACACAATAAAAGAATGATCCTGATTTGGATATCACAAAGTATCAATGCCTTGATTCAGATTCACCAATTGCCATAGAAGTTAAGGTTTCCTCTTTTCCTGGTAAAAAACCAACTTACTGGGGCATAGATTCGAAGCAGCCAGAGTCATTACCTGGTTTGAACTCCCACATAGCACAGACCATTAAATTACACCGAGGCATCCCTGATTTAGTCTCAAAATTCTGGACATCAAACACAAAAGAAGTGTTAGCACACAGTAACCACCTCCAGTAGATTCTCATTTTTGGTGAACAATACCAAGGCTCAATACTATAATTTTCTGCCCAAGAAAACATCATGGCAATTGACAAATACTTGAGAAAGCTTTACCATCTCTCCACCATTTGACAAATATGGAAACTGAAACTCCAAGGCATCAAAGTTAGGCACAGGGAAATTAATCTGTAACTAAAGCCAAGCAAAATTTATATGCACTGATGGAAGTCTGCAAAGTGGAGTTTAAAAGAGATTTGAGTGCCACGCAGGCTTGCTGCCTGGGCCTTCACCTTACCCAAGCCACTATAGGGTCAACACAAAAAAAAGGATTTCTGAGTCTCAGCACCTTTTTTCTTTTACAGAGGAAAGCTAGTGCTTATTTGTATTTACATTTATTTGCTTTGTATTCCTGTAGAGGAACAGCCAAAGATGGTAAAGCAAAAGGTAAATTTTTTCACAGAAGAAACTACTGAAGCTACAGAAAGCAAATCTTCTGTTCCATAGAAGGCTCCATATGCCTGTCTAACCCAGCCATATTTCTGGGGTTAAATGATGCAAAGATAAAAAGCTGACTTTGTGAAACAAAGGTAAACAGCAACCCAGATGCTTTCATTCATATTCTGAAGTTATTGCCATCAGCTCTGTGACCAACGCATTTCACAGCTTGTGAATTTCCAACAATCATAAATTAGGGCAGTAAGAGAGGACCAAGTATAGTCCTATAAACCTTTGGAAGGGTTTGCTTTATTTATATTCCAGTTGGGGACCCTACCAATGCTCTGAAGTTTATAAAGTATTGAAATCAAGTAGAATGCAGTCCTCAAATCATTCATTTTATATTTCTGATGGCCTGGCTTATAACTATGTATTTGTACTGCTCTACAAGTTCATATACAAGGTAAAGAACTATGATTTATTCTTTGTCATTCTTCCAAGCAGAACTAGGTCCACCAGGTACAAAAAAACTATGCAAGTTCACATAAACCAAGAATATGTCTCCAAGGAAGTAGAATAACCCTTCCTTTCCAGAGGCTTTGTTTAGCCCTCTTGGCTCTTACATGAGAGCAAACAAACAAAAAAAAAAAAAACAACAAACCACCACCTAAGAATCTGGAAAAAAGTTCCTAAGGTCACTCAATTTGGTTCTGAAGGCATAATCAACTATACACAATATCTAAATGCTAAACTAATATACAGATTCCCTTTTAGAGGAGTTTGTCCTTCTAGGTGAGATGTACTGATGAGATATGGCAGAGAGAACCTTGTGATGTTGCCCCCTAAACATTATTCCCTAACATTTTGTATTCTATGTCAAATGTGACACCCATGACTTTCCAGAATCCAGCACTGGCACTCACCGTACATTCACTTCGTAGAACTTCTTTTCTAGGAAAGGTTATATTTAATGATGTTAAACTGCATTGAAAATATTTGTGACATCTGTCAAATTAATTTTAAAAAATTCATTAGGGTCAATGTAACTGCAATAAATACAAAATTAATAGCATGGGGGTTCTTTTAAGGTTACATTAAAATAACATTCAGGATCCGTCTGAATCTGACAAAATCCAGGGAACTGGCTATAGCCACAACTTGTCCTTAAATTCTTTGTACCTACATAAGAAAGGTGCTAAACAATCCGTATTTTTTATTCACAGTGCTCCATGTGCTGGAGTAGAGAAAGCAGTCTCAGAATTAAACCTAGGATTTAAGCAGTTCAGCCCCATTTGGCTTACAGCTCTCCTAGGGCAAGTTACTCTTTTGATCCGTTTTTGTAAATTCTGGAAAACTGCATTTAAATCTTCCCAGAGGTGTTTTGAGGAAGAGCTGTCATCCCTTGGTGGTGTAAAATGCTCTGATCCTTGTGCACAGAAGGAGACAGAGCATGGCAAAATCCTGCTGCTCTCTGTGCTGCAGGCAGTGCCTACTGGGACATGCCTGAACAAGGCTTTAAATATAAACATCACTTTCCTGAGTTCACTCCTTTCCCCTCCTGCATTCTCTATTTTCCCCTCGTGACACTATGTCTCAGAAATACACCTTCTCTTGCTCCAGAGAAAAGGACATGGCAAAATTTGGACCTCTGCATTGCAACAGTTAGGATCACTGGAGAATGACATTTCCCTTTCCGTATCTTCGGTCCAAAATATAAAAATACGGAGACAAATTAAATCACATTAAATCTAGGATAGTTTTGAAATTTGTCAAGTCAATTATTTCATCTAAAAAAAGCCCTAATGCAGAGCTTTAATTTGGAATGTATGTGCCAAGTACTGCCCATAGCTCAGTATTTTTAAAACAACATACCAGTGACTTCAAGTGACTGAATCCTGTATCTTTTAGCTAAATTGAAAACAGGCAGACAGGTAAAATCCTCTTTTGCAAATTTACATCTGAGTCTTTTCCCAGTTGTACAGAAGAGGCCATTCTCACAGGGCTTTTAAGTACATCTTTAAATTGCAATTTTGTTACTTAGATCTGAGTGACAAGAAAGATGAATCGTGTCTCAGAATTTATTCAGCATTGCTAATTAAACTCATTCCTGGAGGCCTGGGAAGCACTAAACCACTGGAGTGTAACAGTGAAAATTAGTGATTTGAATAGAAGAATCATGAACTTTGGAAAAGAAAACATTACCTATCGGTGGAGCTCACAAAATAGCCTCTTACAGAAACTAAATAAGATTAATGAAGGTGAAGTCAAGAAAAACAACAGCTCTTAAAAGTCCTCATGTCTTATTTTCTAAAGAACACATAAAATAGACTCAGTGCCACTAAAAACCCTTAACATGCACATTTAACACAAAAATAGGGAAGCCAATTTTATAGGCCTCACCTTACTATATTGCACAGAAAAAAAAAATTCAACAAAAATTATTTAAAAAAAAAAATTTAAAAAGTAACCTCCAAGTATTTCCAAGTATTTGGGTCCAGATCCCGACCCTTCAAATATTGTCATATTTCAGTTAAAACTGTTAACATAGGTGTTTCAGTGCTACCATTAATGTTTATTCTCAGTGAAAGAACTATGCATCCTTCCTGATTTTTTTCCTGCTGAATAGCCTGGAGACTTGCACACCCAGCACACAGCCCTTGAGGCTCAGCTCCTTCACTTTGCAACAAACAAAGCACAGATATGACAATAAAATTCTGTCAGGATAACATGGCTACCGCATCTGGAAATCCATGCAAAAGATGGCAAAGAGGAAGCCTTCAAAATCAGAAGTCAATGGTGAAATGTTGGATTTAATTCAGGGGTTAATCTCCTGCTGGGAAGGCCAGGGCTTCTGGCAATAGCAGCTAAGCTTGGACCTCAGTGGGACCAAGCAACCATGGAAGACTGTGATTACTTAGCACAGTGCCTTGCTGTGAACCCTGGTATCACTCCCAAATCATGCCAGATCCATGCAAATGTAAATCCCACAGCTGTCAGAGGGCAGCTCTGAGGAAACCTGAATATCACTGGTGAGACTGGAATTGAACTGCTTTAACTGTCAGAGTGGGGTTAGACTTGCCCTCTGCTGCACTGGAAATGAATAGAGAAATGCACGCATAAATAACTGTAGCACATACATGTACTAAAACACACATTCCAGGACTTCAAAACTTTCCTGTAAATCCCAGGCTTCTATCATGTTCCTTTTTAAAAAGGGGGGGAAATAACTATGTGATTTTTTTTTTTTAGTAATAAACAGATGTTTTAGGGGATTTCATCCAGTTGGCTGAATTATTCTGTTTTTTATAACGCTATATTGGGGCTTCAACAGTCAGAGACCCAGTCCACTTAGCAAGCACTTGTAAGTTCCAAGAGTAAAACACAGCAACTACAGTTCTCACAACATACCTTGAGAAAAAATGCAACTTTGCCAACAGCATGATCAATCTGTGGTTGGCCCAGGGTTGTGGCTGGTTGTAGGTGTCACTCTCTTCAACAATTTGTGATTGAGCCATGCTCTGATAAATTCCTCGTGCTTCTCACAGGGGTTTCTCAGACCTGGAGATTCCAGCATTGCCAGTGCTGGAATCCAGCTGTTCTGCATATACAGGCATTTAGTCTTCCCACTATAGCATTTATGAATCTGTACACTCAGAAGCCTCTTACTTAGAAGCAATTCATCTCTAAGAACAAAAGAAAAAGCTCTTTAAAAAAAAAAAAAGTATCCACCTTAGGATAGGGCTCAGCCTTAGATGTAAAACCACACTGATACCTGAAACCACAATCCAAACCCCATCACCTCCATGACAAGAATATTGTAGCAATAAAAGTGCATCAGCTCTTGAAATCCTGCACTGTTTGGTGACCTGCTCCAGAGAGATTCTGCAGAGATCCATTACCTCTGGAGGTTATGGGCTGGACCGAACAGCAAAACACAGAAATGTGATCTCTGTCAGCCTTCACACGACACTTACAAAACTAACACATGCTGCGACATAACTGATGACTTTTGTTCAAACCCACTGGGTGACTGAACATGCACAGCCCTATAACTGCTCTTTAAGCAGACAGTTTTCTTGATGATTTGGAAAGTGGGAGACCAAATGTAAAACTCCACCAATACACTAGGCAACCAATAGAAAATCCAGCCAAATGCTAACAGGAGTAAAAAAATATTTTTTAAAAAGCTGTTTCTATTAAAGCTCTCTTTGAGTGCAGAGTTCTGAGTTTGCAAGAACATCCCTCCTTATTTTGTTTACATTTAAAGCTACTCACCAGTGCAAATGACCTCTGACCATGGTTATTCAGCGAAAAACCCTCACTTTCCAGAATATTAAGTTAATATCAGGAATATGAGATTTGAAAGGAAAATGTCAATTGGAACTAAACTGAAACTGGCCAGTAGCACTCCTCAACATCTAGCCTTGCTACAAACAATATCGAGTACAGCAGCAGCAAAGCTTCCCTGAAGATGATTTTGTGATTGTCTCATTTTATGATCCTCATGGTTTCCTGAAGATACTTCTCAGGCAAGAAGGACAACACGATACAGTAAACTGAAAAAAAAAAAAAAAAAGAAGAGTAGTGCCTATGCCCAAGTCATGGAAGCAGGACACAGCTCTTTTAAAAAATGAGATTTATCATAAAAATTGACTCTACAGAAAATAAAGAAAAAATACAATTATACATTATTTATTTGAAATACATAGCTCATACAATTATATTTATTGTAACTTCAAAAAAAAGCTTAATTACAAACCTCTCTGTGCATTTAAATGGTTAAGAAGTTTCTGAAATGTTCTTTTCCCTAAGAAAAAATGTTCTCAGGTTGCAGCTATCCTGAAAAAATAGCTTTCCAGCGTTTGAGTACTTTTAAAGAAAGTATTTCTAACCCAGCAGCACATTAGTATGTCCTTGAGGAGAGAGCAGGAGAAGTACATATCACGTATCACTGTGCTTTTAGAATTAAAGAGCAAGGGAAAAAAACAATGGTAGTGTAGCTCCTAGTGAGAGATGGATTCTTCAGCAACAGAAAGCTGCCCTGGTTTAGGGATACCTCTGCTCTCTTGTGAGAGTTTCACACAATGGTAGCACGCTGTACTTCTGGTACCTTAGAGAGGGGTGTATCTTTTAAAACCTTTGCTTTGAGACAACTTATGGGACCTGTAGCACAAAGAGGGGCAAAGCCACAGACAAATGATGAGAAGTCTGAAAAGATCTCTTCATGAGCAGAGACAACCATGAAGAGGACCATTGTTGACCAGGGGGGTATTCAGCAAAGGCATATTAAACAATGAAAGATAAGGAGAAAACAGGCACTCAGTATTTAGTCTGTTTTACAGCTGACTTCCAATGAAACTGAAGTGTAACAGCACATAATTAACTAGTGGAACCCCTGGCTTTACTAGGGCTGGAAGAGGAATTTAAAACATTGCGAAGACAAGCTTCCCACTCATTTTGGAATGGCTGTCTCTCAATACTCCTCACAGAACATCTTTCACTCTTTAATAAAATTGTAATTGAAAACACTATAAAAACGGTGTGATTCAATGGGTCAGCTACAGATTTCTTTGGTACTCAATGACAGATTATAAAAACATTCAATGTTCTATTAGAGAAGGAAATAATGCTTACATTTCATGGCATGTCAAACAGTGGCTGAGAAGAGACAATGAAGAACCTTTCCACTCCTTTCACCCTGCCTTCCCTGGGCAAGTTGTTCTGACAGGCTGTTTTGGAGCTCCATCCATCATCCTCCAAGTGATCCCCCAACAGCCAGGATCAGATGCAGCATACCGAACTACATGACACATTATGACACACTCCTGTGTGACCATCCTAATGCACTTGCAAAACTGCAGGCACTTACAGAACACATTAATAAAGTTTTCTTTGGAGACTTCCTCTTCAAATTTAACATTACACACAGTGTTTACAGTGTAGACAGTCACCAGAATGGAATTTGACTATCTTAGCCATTTGAAAAAATATTGCTATGTCTTGGACTTTTAATAAGGTTTCCACAGATTTTATATGGGTCAAAGGGAGGGAAAGTGCTTCTAAGATACTTTTAAGATAACGCTTCCATTCCACTTGGAATGGAAACTGCCTTTTTCACACCTAAAGCTGCCGAGTTCTTGATCTGCTTTTCCTCAGGTAGAGAATCCATTAAGTGACGAACAACTTCTCAAGCAGGGTTATGAGCTCCTTACACTTTATGCACATAGCCTCAGATTCTTCCAGCTACTTTGAATACTTTTAATGCATGAATCAGCCACGGGCCCTTGACTGCAAGAACCACAGAGTTCTGTACTGAGATGTGAAGGCAAAGCGCACTGAGCTCTACTGAGCCAGTCTGTGGATTGGGGGCATTATTCTGGCACCTGAGGGAGCTGTTACAGAATTTTGTGAATTTTTTCAGGATACTCTGAGGAGCACATTGACAGAAGCTCTCAAATTTCTTGTAAGTACCGATCTTCTGAAATTCATTTTAAAAAAATTTAAAACCCAGAACTTCCTATCTTGCCTGCTTTAACAGCAACATTTTCTCTAAGGTCATCACCAGATGTTTTGTTTACCTTTCAGCCTAATCAGACAAGATAGATTCAGCTTTGGAAAGATGTTTGGTTTGTAATGCAAAGTGCTCATTGAAAGATGTTTATGTTTTCTCTGTATGCAAGGTTTTCCAGAGTCTTTTGTGGTGGCATCAGCTGTGTTTCACAGCCTGTTCACCCAGGAGCAGGCTGTTAAAGGACTGTGTGAGCCCTGTCACCACAACACAGGCTGCAGGAAAGCAATGCCAGCCACAGCGCAACTCCACACCAAACACTGTGTGTGTGACTTGGCAAAAGGGTTTTCCCAAGAATTATAACTAAACTCCATTCTTTTCAGGGGTTTGTCTTTTTTCTCTTTTTTTTTTCCTAGGAGGGACTAGAGAAAGTTGCTAGGAATAAATACATGTTTAGATAGCATGCACTATTTGGTGAAAAGTCTAATTTCTGTTACAAAGGAAGCACAGAACATTCTTTAACTTTGCATTTTCATCACTGAATCACAGATAGTTAAAAAAAGATAATTCTTAAATAAACTCAAAAAAGTGAAATGCCTAAAAAACAGTGCAAGAATGACAATTTTTTCCAAAATGAACTCCATAGCGAAAGGAACAAAATGCTCCTCTTAAAAACCCTAGCATCAAGTTCTTTCTCAGAAGTTCAGACTAACTTCCTCATGCATTCTTTTTCTTATGAGACTGATACTTAATAAATCGTATTCATTTGTTTGTGTCTGTTTTCACTGGAGACCTGGAAAGGCCAAACCTCATTTGTTCTGTGTAGACCCATAGGGAGACTACACCATTTACCAGAACAGAAATCACTTTTCCTTATTCCAGTCCAGCATGTTGGTTGTTGTATTGATTGTCATTATCAGATGAGAAATAAAGTAATTTCTTATCTTGTTCCTGCCCCAAACCACTACATTCTAGTTCTACAATATCTGAAATACAAATGTAAAATATTGTTTTCAAGTATCTAAATTGTCTATTTGGTTAAAGAGCTTGGAAACTCCTGGAGGAAGCATGGCAAAGATAAGGAAAGACCAGAAGGGTAACTAAAAATCTGTAATTAAGACGATGTTTTGTAGAGTGAGCAACAGAAATCATGCAAAAATCATTCCACAGGAATGTTAAAAACCTTTGAGAAATAACGAAATCATTTAAATGCAGTTTTAGTTTAAATGTGAACTTGCATATGATAGATGTGATTTTATACATGTCTATATATAACCCAGCAAACCTGTAGATAATGTACAGAAATGATAACGATCACTGGATAAAAACCACTATAGATTAATGAAAAAATCTGAACAAATCCTGAACTGCTCAAGGAAGGGTACACAGTTCTGACAGATCCCATAGTACAAATGGTGGGAGTAAAACATATCCACATGATAATCACATCCTTACCAAAATTGAAAACGTATGTGAAAGTCATGGTGGTCTTGCAAAAATATAAACTCATAAACGATTTTTTGATTTGGTGTCATCATTCATTTCTTTCATTTGAGAAATCAGTTTTAGTAGGCCATGCAAAGATTGATGGCTTTTTCATAAAAGGATATTTTATGAAATAGTGAAATGTAGCATATTTCTGCCTGATAAATGCAGAGACCTGTAAACTTTGAACCCACATTGGCCTTTGTTGCTCATGACCCTGTTTAAGTGATTTATTTTCTTTTAACAACTGCAGTCTGCAGGAGGTAGAATATACTGCAAAGATCTTTAATTCTGTTGAAAATTGAACAGTTTAAACAGAATGGCTGACATTAGAAGACCTATTACTGAAAAGTCATATTATCTTCATTTCAGTATCCCTTTTAGGAACAATATTTATGGTTGGAGAAAATACATAATTTATAAAAACAACTTGGTAGGCTGCTGCAGAGTAATGGAGGACTTGGCATCCTTAGCCCCACATCAGGGTGTCTACAGGACTGCATCAAAGCTAGAGACTCTGGAAACCTGGCACGTGGAAAGGCATAAAATCAGAAAACTGGCCTGTTGTCTAGAAGGACATCTTGAGGGAACTGAACACTCCCCACCCTCGTGAAACATTTGGATATCAAAGATTTAGCAAATTCCAAGGAAATAATACTCTGCTAGAATTTTTCTGCCAGGCTTTCAATACAACAGCATCTTTATTGTTGACTTAAATGAATTCAGTTTCTTTTTCGCCCTCCTTTACTGCTTTTTGTTTTTATTTGGTTAATGTGCAACAAAGTCAAACAGCACAAAAAGCATACTTCCCACTCCTCAGTGTGGATGTCACCATGGAAGTTAAGCAGATCAGTCCTCTTCCATGGATAGGGAGAAACCACCTTGAATCCAAAACATTTACCCTATAGAGATCCAACTTTGTTTCATTCCAGTGGGGACTGATGTCAGGTAGCTCCCACAGCAGCACACCACAACACTGCTGCAATAACCCTCATCAGCTGACAAGCCTACAAAATCTTAGCGGGGTTTAATGTGTATCTCTGCATTATCACATAGTGGCCAAGGCTCCTTCGTATAAAATTAAATGGCTATGATCAGAGAAATGAACAATGCTTTTTTAAAACTCTGGTTTGAAGGTGCTCATTCACGAAAAAAGCTTCTGTTAAGCAAATTCCGTGTTTGTGAAACATCTCGTGAATATATGGTGCTTTAATAAAAACAATGAACGTTTAAAGCTCCCCTACTTTTCTCTGCTCTTCATTACTAGAAATAAATCTTATGAAGCAGATAAAAGTATTACAATTAATCCCTCCTGAATGGAGACAGTATGTACTATTATTTTCAATATGAGAGAAAATGGCTTTGACTAGACTGGCAACAACTGGCAAACTGATTTTATAGTTTTGATTTATTGAATATTAGGAAATAGACTTTTAAAATAACAATTTCATTTAAGTATTCATTAAAATGGCATTAGTGCAAGCAGGGCCAGATTCTGATATCCATATTCTTGTCAGACAGCGTTTTATTACAGAAAAGTCTCACTGACATCAGTGGGATTACTTGTAAAAGGCCATTCGGCATGAGTGAGAACACAAAGCTGGACCCTACATGGGTACAGAGGTTTTAGGTACTTCCCCCTGACCGCCATGTGCCCCACACATCCTTTGGCAGCGGCTGGAGCAGTATGGAATTGCGTGCTCCAGGCATCTCATCCACACTGGTGTGCATCAACTCCTGATCTCACAAATACCTGACCCACCCTGTCCCTGCCGCAGGTATATGGGATGTGGAATATATATCTTCATCCTCACAAAGGAAATAATTCCCAAGTGCTGATTATTTTGATTTATATTTATTTTCACAGTTCTTTCAGTCTGAGTAAGTTTGACCCAAAGAATGCGTAGCACATGTTGCCATAAAAAAGCACTATGAAGATGAATTTTGATTTATAAGAAAAATCATTCAAAAGGAAAAAAGTAGGGGGCTACAGTAGTGAATCTCACTAAAGGATCAAGGCTGCATACTCCACTTCTCTAAATTGCACAGCAGAAGAAAAGGCCATTTTTGTTTTGTACACTGCTGATATATTTAATATATAAATAAACAAATTCCCGTAAACTCTTGAGATGGCACTGGGTAAAGAGAACTGGCTTAGTTATTAACGTTATTGATAATCAGAAAAAGCATATTGGTTTTTTCCATATGTAACCTAAAATGTCTCAAATTCTGAGTTCTAGCACCTGTACTGTATTTCTTTATTCAGTAATCTCTATAACGAGCAGGGGAGGAGGCTTAGAAATTTGACCTTTATCCATAAAACAATGATGGATGAGCAAATTGTGAATGTCATAATTTATCTTTCCTTCAAAATTATTTGGCGGAAGATTTTGACAAATAATTTTTAGAATATACGCTGTAATTTCATATTTTCATTACATACACAGGTCATATCTGGAATATGCTTCTACTCCTTGACTGGGTGAACACAGAATTTGGTCCTGACAGCAAATACTTCACAGCCTGTTCAGTGCATGTACAGCCCACCCTCCTCTAAAGGGGTGCAGAATACCACAGCAAAAACTCGTTTGCCAATAGAAAAATAAATACGGTCAAAACCAATTAGTTTGATACTTCTTTAAATATAAAAAAGGTCTATTTTTTTGTTTTAGTGTAATCTAATGTAATGTATTATAGCATAATATAACATAGTACAATTAGTAAACAGACTACTTCCTATTGTTTAACTTTGGTTTAAAAACTGCCGAGCACTCAAGGTTTCTATTGTAAAGTTCCCAAAGGTCAGACTTGAAAGCTTAAACTTCAGGTTCTACTGAGATAAAGGCACAGTGCTTTGCAAAGTTATGCTATTATCCCTGGTTATAATCTGCACTGACTTCAGAAATAATTGCTTTCCTTAAACAAAAAGGAAGTCTGATTCTAATTTGCTATCTAGATCTACATTCTTATATTCTTTTTATAGATTTTTGAACAAGTTATCATTGGAATCTTCCTTCACTCAAACATAAGTGAAAGTTTTATCTTACTTCAGATATCACAAAAATAATTTATGACTAAGGAAACAAAACCTTTCGTCTCACAATATATTTCTTTGCGACAGCTGTGGTATTTCACTGAAAGCACAAAAGCTGTGATGGTCTGGACTGCAATCAACCATTTTTAATAGGAAATTTTTAAAGACTTTTAATAAGATCTCCTAACATAATTTATGGGGAGGGGTTTTGAAGTGAAGAGGCATTGTTTGGCAAAGTGTTCCTCCTCTAATCTCAGGAAATTTAAATAATTGAGTGCTCATTTCCTCTAAACTTAGGATTTCTCCTTGAAAATGGTTAAGAAAAACACCTGCTACACTAGCAGCAAAATAAGAGTACCGAGAGTCTAAAAAAAAAAAACATTTCTAAATGCTTTTCAGAGGCAAAACTCCATGTCAGAACCCAATATTATTAATAAAAATGCAATATTGAATTTCACTTCTTCAACTCAGAATTTTAATACATATTTTGAATGAAGATAGCATGCTGGTCAGGGCAACTGCAGGTATTTATTTTAACTGATACAGTTAGGGGAATAAGTGTACATTTACAGTACAGAGAATTTACAGATTACAAGAAAAGCAGATCAGCACCTAACAGTTACTATACTTACTGAAGTTATCCAGAGTTCCTCTGGCTACAGAACTTGGCTGGAAAAATAAGGATAACAGGCTTCCCCTGAGATCTCTGATATATCTTGCAAGAAGAGGCTTGAAGGATATTTTAGCAGTTTCCCTTTAGCCCCAACGAGAACTAGGGAAAAACCAGAAACATAATTAGGAAGCACAGTTCGATACATTGATAAAGCTAATCAAAGCTCCTAAATATGAAACATTTAGTTTTGCTGACTGAGAATTTAGATTAATTATTTGGATCTGAATTATTTTTTACCTTTTTTGAGTAACTCATATGCTGCCATTCTGACTTAAACTAAAAACTGATTTAACTGTGTTCTACTCGTCTAGGTTGGCTAGAATATCTCTCGCAAAGGAGAAAAGAAAGAGAGGGAGAACCTTTGAAGCGAGGAGTCCTGAAGAGCTCGGGCACAGCGGCGGTACCCGGGACTCGCCCGGGTGACTGCGAGTCCAAGACCTCCAGAGGGCACTCACCACAAAACGGATCGCACCGAGAGGGAAAGAGGGTGCAATTCCCAGCGGCCGCTCATCCTTACACAACTTTCCGGAGACACAGCTCAGCTCTCCTCTTTCCTACAGAGAGAACCGTAAAATTAATTAATCAATTAATTAATTAAATAGGAATTCTGAAGAGGAATAATCTTGCCGTCATAGAGTCTGCACTTCCTTTCTGTATTGGAGATCTTTTTCATCAATGCCTTTAACGAAAGAGGATCAGCTTCTACAGTCAGCCTTAAACCCTTTATTTTCAAAAGCTGTCTGCTGATTTCAAAGAGCCTCCATTAAAAAAAAATGCTTTTTAGACATGGCACCTAAAGGACTTTGTTTTCTTCAGTCACCACGTTCAAAGCACACAGGACAGAATGTCACCTCTTTCGACTCCACCGCTCTCTCTGGTTTGCCTACAGAAATAAAACAAAACAATTTGCCGTGGGTACTAGCCAAAATTCCTCTTTTTCCTTCAGCAGTTAAGTCTTACTCAGGTAGGAAGACTTTCCCTATGTTACACAGACACACACAGACTCACACACGTCAGCCAGCTGCAGTGACCTCCTTTGGTTCCTGCCCGGGATGTCTCCTGGGGTGCTGCTCGCAGCCCTCCCTGCAGACCTGCTGCCCCAGGGCACTGGGTGGCTGAGGCTCCCCAGACTGGGAGCGCTGTGAGCACCAGTCCTGGCAGCCTCCGCAGGGACCTCTGGCTCCCTTGCTTTAACCCCATCCCACACCCCGTTTCTGAACTGGCTTCACGAACTGCAGACAGGACTATAAACAACTGCCTCGTTTCCACAGAAATGCCGTAATTCCAATAACACTGAAAGCCGTTCCTCCACTACATCCTCTTTGCATTGGTAGTTTCACAAAACACATACTGCCCCCTTTACATTCAAAGTGGCCTTCCTGATGCACAAGTTCAAACCTCAGCTATCATCTATCATCTTAATTCTTCTGGGACAAATAAAGTATCATGCAGCAGACCATATGTGGATATTTCAGCAGAGCTCTTTAGAGTCATGTCCTGTCTACCCAGTGTGATCCACGGTTACTTTATTTTTGTATATCCAGAATAATATATGACAAACCTCCATCTGGGTGCCCTGCCTAAATAAAAATGGACACTGGGGAGTTCCCTGTGTGACATGGGCCATTTATATGCCCTGGGGTAGCTCAGGCATCTGCAGAGGAATTTCAGACATAGCATGCGATCTATAGGACACTCATTGCAGCTTGCAGGCATGCACAATAGTCCAGAATGTAACCTGGCAACAGGCATGTGCTTCAGCACCTGAAATGTCTCCTTAAGATGTGTGAAAATCAGATGTATGATGTATCTCTATACCGTGGGATGTTGGATCCCAGTTACCTTTACTGTCACAGGACTGTGTTAAGCAGTACTAGAGGAAAGTCACCTACACTTTAAAAATGCTCAAACACTCATTCTCTGAAAATCAGATCCCCTTCTAGCTCAGACACACAAAGGAGAGACCTATCTCTATATCTCTCTGTAACTTCCAAGATGCTGATCTCTGAAATACAAAATAGTGGTAAGACTATCAATCAGACAGTATTAAAATATTCTGTTTAAAAGGCAATTAATTAGCTACAGTAGGGGTAATATTTTAAAAATACTGCCTAAAGTAGAATAACCTAATTAGGCAGGATTTGTATGATGGACAAATTAAAAGCTGAAGCATTATTTAAAAGTTACACAAGCATGTAGATGATCAAAACTAAGCAGAGTCATGACATTTAATAAAGGCAGTGTGGGCCTTTATCAAGTTCATTGTGCTCAGTGCTGTGGAAACTCAGAACCTGGCGTTAATAACCCTGCTCTGGTTATCAGACTCAATAACTAAGTTTAGTCATGATTTGGCCAGGTTTCTAAAATAAGGAGGTTTGTGTACAGCAGTCTTTACTAACTGGGTTACTGGTTAGACTTAGTGATTTTAGAGGTCTTTTCAACCTTATCAATTCTATGATTGTCTTGGTTTTCATTTTAGCCTCTGAACATGGGGAAAGTCACCGTATGTTCCTGGTGGTCTGCCAGAGCTGAACAGGAAACTTCTTGAGCAGAAAACACGCACAGCACAGCGGTAACACCGAGTGAGGGTTCCTCACTTCTCACTGGAGCGTGAGCGCAGGTGTTGAGACAAACTAAAGGAAAGGTGACCACCCTCCGTTTAGGGACTGCTGTCCTTACTCTCACCATGTTTCCCTCCCGACACACCTACATGATGTCTGTGTAGGAAGGAAAGTGCGTGTGTGTGAGAG
>VWZT01011147.1:124988-146972 GCA_013397055.1 Pachycephala philippinensis
GGCCCCGGCAGGGCGGCCCCGGCAGGGCGGTCGGAGCGCGGGTCCCGCCCGCCCGGCGGCGGGAAGCGGAAGCAGCGCGGCCTGGCGCGGCGGCGGAAGCTGCTCCGCCTTTCCGGAGCGCGGCGTGCTCGGAGCCATGAGCGTCCCGGCCTTCATCGACATCACCGAGGAGGATCAGGTCAGCGCCCGCGGGGAGCGATCGGCCCCGGGCCGGGGGGTCTGGGCCGGCCGTGTTGGGGGGTGGCAGCCGGGGCCGGACCTGCCTCGCCGTGCGCGCCGCGAGCGCTCCGTGAACTCGTCTGGGCTGTTCCCCTGCAGAGACCGAGCAGGCGATAGAGAGAAAACCGAACGTAATGGCTGAAAGATAACCCTGTGTTTGCAGTTCCCTCTTCAGTGTTCCACCTCCCCGGCATTCGTTTTCATCGCTGCTCAGCCCTGCTTTTTATTTAGAAGAAGAAAACGGGGTCACATATGGGCATTAGTTACGCACCTTGGGTTTGCAAGATTCTCGGTACTACGGGCAAGGGAACTGGTATTTCTGTCTTTGAGCTGCTGCTTTGTTGTGCCTTTGGATTTGGGGGCTGCTTGTTCCCAGTGTCACTGAAATATGTTTAATCTACATACTTATATATGTATACACGATGTGTATGTATACACATTGGAAATCTGCAAGAAATGCACACACCGCTACCAGCCTTCAGCCTAGTTTTTAGTTGCCATAATGCCTAGTACAGCCCCATCAAGTAGCTGGTCTGAAACATCCTCACTACAGCAGTTCGTCCCAGGGCATTTAGCTCTCTACTATGGTTCCAAAATTATATGACACCGAACGTGATGTAAATGACAGTTCGTGTCACAACAGCCTCCCGGTCAGAGGTGCCCTCTGCCAGAAGTTGTATGGCCTCAGATTGTTTCTGAAGGGTTATGGTTCTGCTGAAGCCCTGACTTGTAAAGGTAATGAATAGGCTTGTTGCTGAGGGAAAGGTATTTTCTTGGTGTAGGTTTAAGTCCTAACAGTGTAAGGCAGCTCATGGCGTTATAAGGCTGCGTTGAATGGGGCTTTGGGCAACCGGGTTTAGTGGAACATTCCCTGCCCGTGGCAGAGGTGTGGAACAAGATGATCTTTAAGGTTCTTTCCAACTCAATCCATTCTGTAATTAGATTAGAAACTGTCTTTAGGTTGTGTGAAGACAAAGTTCTGTCCTCTCCAAAGTGGCTTTGTTTGTACCTTTTTTCTTTTCTGGTGAAGAGGCAACTAAATGGTTTTAATGTTTGTCTGAAGTTTGCAGAGGGAGTAAAAGATAGTAAAAATTTGTAAGAAAGTCACAAAAACTTACTAGGCCTGCAGTGCAGTACCCAGTTGTAAGTGACACATTCACACTGTGAGAAAGCCCAACAGCTCTGTGACCTATTCAGTCACTGGCAAGACAGTAGGAGGAGCAGCATCTGGCAGAACAAAAACGTGTAAGAAATTTAATTACTTTGACCTTGTTGTTCACAAAACAACCGTTTTATTTTCTATGTGTTGTCTTTCTCTTTTTTAAGGCTGCAGAACTGCGAGCTTACCTGAAATCCAAAGGAGCAGAAATCTCTGAAGAAAACGCGGAAGGCGGACTTCATGTGGACTTGGCACAGATTATTGAAGTGTGTGATGTGTGCCTGAAGGAGGATGACAAAGGTTTGCATCTCTAAGTCTTATTGGTTTTGCTAAACTTATCATCATCAGTGCTTTCAAACTAACAGTTGGCAGAACCTAGTAATGTGTAGCATGTGTTAAAACACAAGCTGTGCATCTTCATAAAAATGGAAGTGCTTATTTCCATCATTTCCATGGAATATTTGCGTGTACTCTGCCCCTCCTTTCTCCAGAGATCCAGCACCCTTTGAAGAAGTCAGAAGCTGAGCCAGACTGTACTTTAATGTGGGCGTAGAGACTTGTATGTAAAATAGGGTTTTTGATGCTCAGGTGTCATTTTGGGGAACAAATATTTTCCATATGTAATGAATTTTGTTCTTGGCCTTTGCTTGACTGGTATTTGGGCAGACTGAAAAGAAGACACAAAACCGGTGTGGTTCTGTTTGGAAAGGATGAAACACCATGCTTAAAACAGGAGCTGGGGAGAGTTTGTAATACACTTCATTGTTCTTGAGGGCATTTTCCCTGTGGTCTGGGTAGCCCTTGTGCTCCTGGTGAAATGTTTTACTGTACTTGAGCACTAGGTGTTACTATTCTCACTGTAGAACTGTGGGCAGTTTCCTGGATGTGTAGGAAGAAGCCACTGTGTGGAACCTAGAGTTCCTCTGATTTCGCTTATGTGTAGAGAATTCAGAGCAAGTGTGTATCACATTCTGTGTTGACCTTAGAGTGGTAATTCTTGTTCTTACCTGGAGATGTGTTGGTGTAAGCCCACCTGAGCGAAGTCTCTGGTACATTCTGATGAATATCCAGGTTAATATCTTGGCATTTTCTTTCTTTAAAAGTTCTTGCTCATGCAAAGTGGTAATTCATATCAAAAGTAACTTTTCAGCACGAGGTAGGTATTGATTGCTGCTTGCAGTTTCAAACAGCTGTATGTTTTTGTTTATGCAGATGTTGAGAGCGTGATGAACAGTGTTGTCTCTCTGCTTCTTATCCTGGAACCTGACAAACAAGAAGCACTGATTGAAAACCTGTGTGAGAAGTTAGTAAAATTTCGGGAAGGAGAGCGCCCATCTCTTAGACTGCAGCTGTAAGTATTGGACAGAGCAAAGTGAGAAATGGTGGACTTTGCAAAGTAATCGCACCTCTAAAGAAGAAGGATTATCTTGTATGTTTTTAAATGAAAGTGTGGGGTGTTGCAGGAAGCACTCTTTTTTACCTTCTTTTCACTGTCATAAAACAGAAGTACCAATATTTTTTTCCTTGGGTATTACAAAATAAAATTAGTATGCATAGTTTTTAGCTTTGCTGAAAATGGTTACAAAACTGGACGCTGTTACAAGTAATGGATGTCAGGTGCTGCCAGATGCTTTGTACTAGCATGTGTCTTAAAAGAGCATTTATGTGCAGTCCAGTAATGTTTTTTGAAACCTCTTTAACTCAGTTGTTGGTTGTTTGCGGTTTAGCCTGAGCAATCTCTTCCATGGCATGGACAAGAACACTCCTGTGAGGTACACAGTGTACTGCAGCCTTCTGAAAGTGGCCTCATCGTGTGGTGCCATCCAGTACATTCCAACTGAGCTAGATCAGGTAATTACATGGCCCTTCAAGTTGTGGCCTTTGTGTGAACCATGTTGCACCTAAATGTTACGCAGAGCTGATACAGACCATCTCTCTTACAAATTGCCAGAGCCTAGAGGAATTGCCATGGAGATGATTAGAGAGATGCAACACCTCTCCTATGAGGGAAGGCTGAGAGCACTGGGATTGTTCAGCCTGGGGAAGAGAAGGATCCAGGGTGCCCTTATTGCAGCCTTCCAGTACTTTAAAGGGGGCTTATTAAAGAGGGAGAGCGACTTTTGACATGGGCAGATAGCGATAGGACGAGGGATAATGATTTTAAACTAAAAGAGGAGAGATTTAGATTTTAGATGTTCTTGACTGTGAGGGTGGTGAAGCACTGAGCAGGTTGCTCAGAAAAGCTGTGGATGCCCAATCCCTGCCAGTGTTCAAGGCCCAGCAGGATGGGGCTCTGAGCAATTTAATCTAGTGGGTGGCATCACTGCCCATGGCAGGGGGCTTGAAACTAGATGACCTCTAAGGTTTTTTCCAACCCAAACCGTTCTATGATACTAAATAAGAAATGTAGAATACAAGTTTTGTCTTTTAAAGGCCTTTCTGCAGAATCTAAGTGAAGTTGCTGTCTATTTTTCATTTCTGGTGGTGATCATATATAGATGTGTGTTTGATTCCTGTGGTAGAAATCAAAGTGAGAAGCTTTGATCAAGCGTGAGGAGTCAAGTTCTTGTTTCTTGCTCTGGAATCAGAGTATATGAGAATCACTCATCCTTAGTTAGGAAGTAATGTGGAGAGCACAGAGTTTTGGCTTCTCATGGAAAAACTTCAGGTACTGCATGGAGAGCCTGCAAGTCAAAGGACCTAAAAGAGAAATCTCTGTGCAAGATATTTTTAATCCTTTTCTGCTTAGGAGAAAATGAGAAGTATTTATAATGTTATTTTAATCTTTTCCTGCATGCTTCTTTTTCACTTGCATTGTACCTAGGTCCGAAAATGGATTTCTGACTGGAATCTGGCCACAGAGAAAAAGCACACTCTCCTGAGACTGCTCTATGATGTCCTAGTAGACTGCAAGAAAAGGTATAAAAGACAAGTCATACATACTAGATAACGCTGTATTTTGAGGTGCTATAGGTGATCTGTAGGGAAAGTATTTCTCACAGGACTTGTAAAATTAATCTGTACAGTTCAATCCAAATATACTTGTGGGTTTTGGTTTTTTTTTATATTTTTAAGTATTCCTGTATTAAACCAGTGTTCCCAAGAATATTAAAGTCAGTGGTGAATTAGCTGCAAACCACAGACTCGCAAAATAACACTATTTCTTTCTGTAAATACTCATCTTAGAGCATTGTAGCATTATGCGAAGTTTATTATTTAGTTGCACTTTTGACATTTTAGTGCATGGTAGTGCTATCTCTTCCTTAATGATGTGGGAAGGCTTATCAATCACAGTTAACAGAATCAGTCTTTTTATGTAAACATTACCTTCAGGACAGAGCTTTCCACTAGTCATGGAAATTAATGTCCACAGAATACCTGCTCGGCCATTTTGAATTATTATCCTGGATCATAAGAAGCATCTTTGATCTAACAAACTTGGCAGACCACTGTCTTCTGGCATGTAGAGTAATCCTGTATGTATGGTGCCTGTAAATTAATGCTGGTCTTAACTGAGAACTGTCATCAGTTTATCTTACAGATGTGATACAGTGGATTGAGTGCCCTGGCCAGGGCTACAGAGGTGGGCTGCTGGCCAGTGGTTCAGGCTGTAGTTCCACAGCAGCTCAAACCTGTCTAAACTGCCCCTGTAGTTTGGGATGGGGATGTGGAGGGTCTGTGTTGCTTCTCCCTGCCTTTCCACTCTGTTTTTGAGTTAGTTCTCCAAGGTTTTTTTCATTTTCGTAGTGAGGCAGCATTAGGACCCCTCCACTGCTGACTCACAGTGGTACCAGCACTGCACTTGCATTTCCCGCGTTTGCATAACCTTGTACTGCTGCAGAAGGAAGTTCTGGCCTGTGCCCTCTGTTCCTGCCTGTGCCCTCCAGCTGCCAGCACCTGAGTGTGTTTGTGCTGGTGTGGGCATCTGTGTGACTGCACAGGGGGTTGGA
This sequence comes from Pachycephala philippinensis, assembly GCA_013397055.1. Classification (NCBI taxonomy): domain Eukaryota; kingdom Metazoa; phylum Chordata; class Aves; order Passeriformes; genus Pachycephala; species Pachycephala philippinensis. The sequence continues at coordinate 130,317 of VWZT01011147.1, forward strand.
CTGGGACATGATCTTGCTGAGGGTTTAAAAAGGCAAGTGTGAAGCTGTCACAAGTGGAGAAGAGTTCCTTCTGTCAGGACAGTTGGCTTATTCTGCCCTGCTGGAATTGTAGGCTGGAAATGCTGCATCAGCATAGCAGGATCATTTTTAACTAACCTCAATTTAGGGATGATTAATCCTCATGGAGTAGTTACTCTCTGAGCTACGGTACTGGGAATTCCTGTTTGTAACACTCAAATGCTTTTGCATTGACAGTTCTGTATGGCAGATTTCAGATGGTCAAAATAAATTCAGAAATGTTAATCACAGATCTTTTCCACGGCTTAGTGCTTACCTTGTTTCAGAAATATTACACTGATAACATTCCTGCTCTTTTAAACATTTCCCACCCTGTTGATTTATTGTGGAATTTTAACTAGTTTCATTCCCAAACTTAATAGCCAGCTATTTTTAGCTAGCCTTGCTATCAAATCAGTGGATTAAACTTCTAGTTTTTGTTTGCACTGCTACCAGTAACCTTGCTACTAAATGGTTTTTGCTTACTAACCATAGGTGATGTTTTTAAGATAGCCAATAAAACCTTCCACAAGCCCTGTAAGAAATTACTCCTGCACTCAGTGTCCTTACCATGGGGTGCAGCAAGCTGTGCACTGAGCGGAGCGGTGTTTCAGAGCACTTGCACTTCTCTCCAGAAAAGAAAACAAGAAGTGACCCTGGCACCTTTGACCTGGTTCACTCTCCTGGATCAGTGGGCAGTGTTTGCAATAGTATGGGAAACTCACAGCAGCATTCCAGCTGTAGCACTCAGGAATGTTGCTCTGTCTAGCAGTATGGGAAGATAAGTGGGAACTGAAAAATAAGTGATAAAAATCATACCTCAGTTACCGTTGTTGTTTTATAATCAAGGGAAAAGAACTACCTTGTTGAAGACAATTGAATTCTTTTGTTTGCTTGATTTATGTTTTAACTTTGCTCAGTGTGGCATAAGAGATGGTTTTCCTTAGCGGATAGACTTTCTCAGAGTGAATAAGTTGGTAGTTAATAGATTGGTAGCTCCTAAAAAGTAGATGATGCAGAGGTTATGTAGTGTCCCTTTTCCTACGGTGGCAAGTGAAAGTTTGTTTTATCAAACCTTTTCTAGCCACCTTGATGCAGTTTAAAGCTGGTCTCTGCTGGCAGGATTCAGCAGCTTTAGCCCTGCCCAAGTTAAATTCAAACAGGTCTGGCAAGTCTGGTTATTAATACTTGTAGCAAAAAGCTCAGCATGTCAGGTAATGTAATGTCAGGCACCTGCAGAGTAATTGTTTCAATTAATTTTAGTTCCATTTAATATCATGTAATGTAGAGGGACTCGATTCCAACATGTCACTTAAGTCTCTGAATTCTCTATTGTGGTTTTCTCCTTGCTTTTATCTACCGTCACTCTTAAGCTCTCACTGGCTTTTTGTCAAATTATGCATCTAGACTGGCAAGTGGAGCCAAGAGCACTTTTTTCAGGCTGTTTTGCAAGAAAAAATGTTCACATTTGCACCTTAGGTGAGACACATTTAACAATGAGCTTTGGTAAAATAGTGATCTGTATTAGTGCTTTAAACATCCTAATTTACAGTAGTCAGTTGACACTAAATAGAATATAAGACTAAAGGCCTGCCATATTTGCTGAGGTTCACAACAATTTAGCGCAGAAAGTTTGGGAGTAATTGTCCTGTAGCATTCTGTTGTTTCCTAGAAATACAAACGAAAAATTCCACTCCTTCCCCAGTTAAAAAAAAAGGTGGGGAATTGAAAATACTATTTGAAGTTAGTTAAGTGATGGTTTTCAATTTTTGCTCCTAAGGGAAAGATTAGGAAAGGAAAAGTGCCAGAAAACTGTAACACAGCTCTGAAGAGCACAAGAACAACTGCTGAAAAGCTTTTATTAAATAAGGAGTTGTGTATTCTTAGGTTGAATAGCACATGAGCTGAGCCTCTTTGATTGAATATATATATATATATAGTGCCAGTCCTGTATTAAATTGGTCCTTTGTCTTCTAGAACATCTAGTGTTGGTAATATTTCACCAGTGCTAAAATCATAGTCAGTCATAGACTGATTTATATGCAGATGCTTCTCTCATATATAAAGCTGCCTAAATTAATCTTTTTTTCACTGATACAGAACTGTCATTTCATCTATGTCAGTATTGGTTATGAGGGCAAAACATAAGCTGACCTCTAGTGCTGGAGTTCTAAAACAAATGTTTCATTAAAGCTTATATCCCTGAACATGGTTCTGCAGTGTTCTGAGATCTATAGAAAATGCCCTGCCTGGAGACAAACTGTCTTTGTTCAATGTACATCCACATTATATATGATACTGGGTGTTGCCCATGATGTCTTAATACTTGTGCTGCACATCTCTCAGATCTGGTCAATTCTCTGAGAACAAACTTCACCCTATAGAGTGGATGTCAAGCAGTGGTATGGTGAGATTTCAAATCAATACCCGTATAAAGACAGTGTTACCGTACTACAAAACCCATTCAGACCTGTGCTGCTATATGGATTAAAGCTCTGTCACAGCACAGAACATACTGGGCATGTTGTGTTGGTTTGTTCCTCCCTGTGCAGTTTATGCCATTGGCCTAAGTCATTAATGCAGATTGAAACTTTATTCTTGCAGTGTTTTATTTTAAGGAAAACTCTGTGTGCTTTTAGACCACGTGGGATAATTTGTTGTAAATTTTGCAAAAAGCATCATCAGTTGCTGGCCTTGGTGGTGGTAAAACTGTTCAGTGAAAATAAATAAAATCTGTTAAAATGACACAGTAACGATCTCAGAGCTGGTTTGCAGTAGTATTGGTGTTGTTCACAAGATTATCTGAGTAGACAAGGCTGGAGGTTTTCTCAGCTTTCTGAGAAGGAGTTGTTTTTCTAAAAGCTGTCTGTCGGAGCAGTGCTGGAAGCTGTTTGCTTCACAGCAGTCTCAGCCATTCTCATTGCTGGCTGCGTAATTTTGTCAATAAAATGAGCAGCTCTCACTCTGAATACTTGAAGAGAGACTCTGTGAAAGAAGAGAGAAGCTTTTATACAGTCATTTTCCTGACCATAAATATTCTTTAAGAGATGCCATTTTACATTTGAAATAAACTTTGCAGCGCTACTTATTGCTCAATGATTAAATCCAGATGTGCATAAGAGGAGCATTCTAGTGAACCATATAAAGCTGTTCCTAGCTCAGAAAGCTTTTTCCATAACCAGCAGGTAATTTATCAGTTTAAGAGAATGAAATGAAGGATGAAGATAAACATTTTGTAGAAAAAGATTTGAAAGAATACATCCAGTTAATTTGTTCTCTCCACTGGAATTAAAATGGATCATCTACATCTTTTTCAAGTGTAATTTAATTTGACCTATAACATCATAATGGAATTATTTAAATATTTGAGTGTCTTGTTTGAATTATTTTTTCACCAGTCTTGAGGTAACTATTTTTTTTCTATAGTGACACTGCAGCAAAAGTAATGGTGGAGCTATTGGGAAGTTACACAGAGGACAATGCTTCCCAGGCAAGAGTTGATGCTCACAGGTAATACTGACTTCCCAGTTTCCTTAAAAGTAACTTTTCCTCAATTGCCAAATATTCTGATCACCTTACTACTAAGAGTATTGAATGGCCTGGCAGGCCAAGTACCCTGGCACAGCCTCTTCTGTAGCATTGCTGACTCAATCAAGAGTCTGTCTCGGCCGTCTGCAGGAGGTCTGGTTGGTTGTAGGCACAGCCAGGTTTGTTCCAGTGTGCAAGTGCACAGGAGTGTTCCTGGGCACTGCTGAGAGACATCAGCCTTGAGTAAGGACTTTACATCAGCTGTGCACTCAAAATCTGTACTGGAATCCTTTATTTCAGATTTTTTTACTTTTTGCCTGTTTTATTATCTAATAATCTTTTCAAATAGCACTTTCTCTTGAAAAGAAATTGTTGCTATCTTCTATGAGCAAGTACAAAAAATGTGAACTGCACAGGAATAAACTTACCTGGGACTAAATTGATTCATAACACTGCATTTTCCCCACTGGCCAAAATGAGTAAATGCCTGTATTTTGATGTTCTAGCTATCATGATTTTTCTTAGGAATTAGCTATTTAAGTTCTGCCAGATGTGCACTACCAGTAGTTCTCAAGGGAGTTGTTCATTCTTAACCGTGGAGGAAAATCAGGATGACTCCTTTGGAAGATTAGTGTCTGTGCAGAAGTGGAAACTTCACTGGCTACCCTACAGCAACCTGCAGCCTGTTCCCTCTGAGAGAACTTGTGTGCCCAGGGCTGTGTCTGTGCAGAACTCGCGTTCTCCTGGTGTCCTTGTGTGGCAGAGCAAGCCAAGGCTTCTCATGTGCTGCTCAGAAAAGCTTTTGTCTGGAGTTCCTGTTTCTAGTCTGGAGCTGCAGCTGATAAATCCTGGGCCTTGCACTGTTTGGTGTTGGGGTTTTCTCTGTTTTCTGTCACATATTCAAGTGTAATTAAATCTTCCAAAACAACTTAATTCTTTGAAATTTTAGGAGGACAGTAAAAATACCTCCAGGAACGAAGGCTGTGCTGGAAATAAATGCATAGATGGAAACTGTAGGGTGATCTGTGTTTTTACCACCTGGCACATTTCATACTGGACAAGTTACCTAATGCTTTCTGTTCCTTGGTTTTTCCATCTGTAAAATGAAGATTAAAATTGGAATGTGACATTTGTTACCTTTGATAATAATTGAAAACCCTTGGTGTGTTTCCTAGAAGGCAAGGAACAACAAATTGAGTTGCCCTTAGTCATTAAGATGTGTATTGCTTTGAAAGTAAGCATTTTCCTTTTCTCATTAGATGTATTGTACGAGCATTGAAGGATCCAAATACCTTTCTCTTTGATCATCTTCTTGCCTTAAAACCAGTCAAATTTTTGGAGGGAGAACTTATTCATGACGTAAGTAACTTTGTTTTTAGTGGGATGGTTTGATAGCAGTAGACTGCTTTGTTTTAATGTGTCTTTTGAAATCCATTAGAATAGTTATCTGTGTCAGGAATCCTGAGCTGCAGTGGGCTATTTCTTTTATAGTCTTTAAAATTAAAATTGCATGTGAAATGTTTCCCTTTCAAAGTTTCAGAAACTCAGTTACAAGTCCTGTCCTCACATGAGTTCTGTACCAAATCTTAAGCCTGGGAAAAGGAAGTAAGCTCAGCACAGACTGCCCATAGCTATTGACAGAAGACAGAATTTTAGCTCTTAACATTCTGTTCAATACCCATAGTTTCTATCTGTATCTGTCCAGCCTGCAAGGTAATATTTTAACTGTTCTCATATTTGTTTTCCATCTTCTAGCTTTTGACAATTTTTGTAAGTGCTAAACTAGCATCCTATGTCAAATTTTATCAGAACAACAAAGACTTCATTGACTCCCTGGGTAAGTTTTCAGATCATTACATTTCTGTCATTTTGTGTGGTTTAACGTATGGGAGCCACAGATGGCTTGAGTTTGAATCTATGTATTGAAGCAAGGAAATTTCATAACAGATTAGTTTGTAGATGATAACCTCTGCTAGATTGTGAGTGGGCCATCTAACAGTGGTTTTGTTCTTTGAAAACAAGGTGGTTTATGCCTTTGGAAGAGAACTATGGTTTTACCCACTGTTTTTTTCTCTTAGAACTCCCCTCCTGAAAGGTTTAACACATTCATACTCTAGGCTAGGCCAGAGATCACAACCGCATTGAGTAAACCACCAGCTTGTATAAATCTCCTATTATTTTTATGATCAATAACTTTGTAACAGCAAATACTTCTGAGCAGTAAGATAAGGCATGCAAATTGTGTGTGTGTGTCTGCGTGTGCTGATGCATTAGGCCCAGCAAGCCACATGTCCCAGTTAATTTGTTTCATCACATGAAGCAATGTGATGGAATGTTAATGTCAGCACCCTCTTTATTTACACACTGTGGAAAAAAGGAGTAGTAATTAACACTTTGACACTCCCCCGTTGATGTGTAATTGAGTGTTTCAAAGGAGCACCGGTTCATAAGCTATTGCATGCATTAAAATTACGTTTTTTATATTCCAGCTTTTTAGGACAGGGGTCAGTGACAATGCAGAAATTGCTCAATGATGCAGATTTTTTTATTACTGCATTAAGGTTTTTACATATTGGTAATGAATAAATGTTTCCATAAATTTTTTTTTTTATATATAACTTTGATTTTGAAATGACACTTAAACACTGCGTTGGATGCATTTGAGGAAAGCCATAGTTTTGCTAAACAGAGTTTAGTGCAGCCTTTTAATACGTGCATTATTTTGTTTAATGGAGTGTGATACAATTCTTAGAATAATTGCCCTCAGAGCTTTAAAATGGTGGTACTTTGGGTATTAAAATGATGGAAATACCAATGCGATTTTTTGGTGGATAAAATTAGCAGCAAGTTTTTGGTACCTTGTAAATGTGTATATAGGAAAAGTGTATCTTTAGTCATGTGTATCTGAACATTAGTTATGCAGACATCTTATGCTTTTCTTTCTCAGGGGAAAGTGGGTTTTGGGCTTATCTTTTAGATATTTGTCCACAGAAGTATTTGCTGAAATTGCTCTTACACCAACATTTGAATAAATTTATGGAAAATTAATTATACATATACGTAGCATTAATTGTATTATACTTGATTGTTGCGATTTCTTTTGCCTTGCCTCCCAGTATCTGTGCTTCCCTCCCTCCATGAATTAATTTAGTGTGTGAGCTTTCAACATATCTGAGATTCATATAATCTTAGTAAAATCCTTAAATACCTGTGTAACTGTTTTGAAAGACAGTCTTAACCTCCACTTATGCTGATTTCTCACCTGCTTTCTAGTGTGCTCAGAAACTCTTCGTGTCTTTGAGCAGTTGACAAGCAGAGATTTGGAGGCAGCACAGGTAGAAATGCTGGGAGCTGAATGGTTCAGCCTTGGCTTTGAAAAACAAAGGCAGTTTGGTCTAGACAACAATGCAGTTATTAGATGAGGCATTCAAAAAATGTTCCCAAAAGCAATGAGATTTTTAACCATGCTTTAGAGATTTTTTTAAAATAACTTGCCAAGATACCTTTGTTTTAAAGGCTATTAGTAATAGGATTTCAGTGGCAGTAGAGGATGGGCTGTAGTTGTAACCTTTCCTGGACTAGGACCAGTTAGAACTGGCCCAGGAAAGCTGTGCAGCGAAGGCTCCTACAGGTGGCATCAGTTTGATACAATTTGTTGTTTTATTAATGCTGACAACTTAGGCCAGCAGTAGCATTATCTGTGTCAACTGCATCGCCCTAACATGGCCACAGTTAATCTGGTATTATCAGCAGTCTTTTTCGCAAAGTTAATCAGCATCTCATTTGCATTTGTTAATTAGGGTTAATGTGTGCTAATTGATTTTTTGATGCTTGTAGAGTTCCATTAAACCCAGTTAGGTATAGTTGCTGGTGCTCCTCATTCGTATGAATTATGGTGATCACGTTTTTGTTGAATCGGTGCCAAACAGGGAACCTGCATCATAATTACAGCTAATTAACACAACATGATGTCCTGCACTAATGTGCTTCCCTGCTAGTGTATGGGTGTTATAAATTCCAAACTTACTTATTTACTGAAGCAATGGGAATGTTTATAATGTCATTCTAGAACACAATGATTGACACTCATTTTTAAGAAACTTCCACTGGATCTTAGTTGGTACCTCATGGACCTTGGGATTAAGAAACGCCTTGTTTCATCGCCTCTGATTTAGACATGCAAGGCCTTGGCACAGTTCCTTGTGTTGCCATTCCTGCAGTCATGTAAAAGATGTAACCTGACCTCAGTATCGGTTCTGCTGGTTTTGAACAACACTTTCCTCGGCCACACTGGATGCTTACATGGGACTCATGATGCCTTTTTCGCTGTGGACAAATAAATTCAGTACCAAAATGCTTTCTTCTGGCACCACAATATTATGTTCTGGAACCAAACTGTGAGAGGTTTATTTTCCAGAAACTACAGGAGAATGAGTGGTGAGGCTGTAAGAAGGTTTTTTAGCATAACCAGCTGTGGATTTTCCATTTTGTTGCATTGCTGTTCTTCCAGGTGATGCAACTGAAAAATTCACTTGCACTCTCACCACCTAAAATTCTGTTCAGGTGATGTTTTTACCGCTTAAAAAAGAAAACTTTTGTAGATAATACATTTTTACTAAAAACAACTTAGTCTTGATGAATTCACAGTGAAACTTGCTATTTTAGCAAAAGACAAGGCAGATGCAGGATTTGATACTTTACCTCAAAAATACTGTTGATAAGGAAAAATAGAATATATTTTAATATTAAATAAATTTGAAATTATTGGAAGCATATCTAGTAAAAATAACATGAAAAGCAAATTATTTGCATGAATTGTAATTAAATCATTAATTAAACTATCAACACGTTTACTCAGGGTTGTTGCATGAACACAACATGGCAAAGATGAGGCTCCTTACTTTCATGGGAATGGCTGTAGAGAATAAAGAAATCTCCTTTGACACAATGCAGCAGGAACTCCAGATCGGGGCTGATGATGTAGAAGCGTTTGTCATTGACGGTAAGAATTGTGGTACCACTCTGCACACAGTACTCATGAACAAGAACTTTACGGTCTTCTAAGCTAATGTTGAATATTAGAACAGTATTAATTATAATTTCTGTGCTTTTTACAAGATAAAGCTGCACAACTTCATGCTTAAAGACAGGCCCAACTGTTGTGTTTTAACCAGTGTCTTTCTTCTCAGTGACAGGAACTATATCTCAAGTAATTGTTTACAGAACTAATAAATTGTTTGCAGGTTTAATTTGTTATCTGGTTTTGTTTCTGTCATTAATACAGGATGTGTTTGTAGGGGAGAGAAGTTCATAAAAACTGTACAGGACATTGCTTTAATAGACTGGCACCAAACAATAGGATTCGTGCATGACCTTCATCTTGCTACATCATTTTGCTTTTCTGCCTACTAGGCCATTAAAACCAACAGCAAAAGAGATCAAGTGAACTGCTGTGTTCTTATGTTTGTATTGATCTAATTTGAACTGTTTTTATGGAGTTTAATACCTTTGCACGATCATGAAAATGTTGCTCAAAACAGCATTGTTTTTTTGCAGCTGTAAAGACAAAGATGGTGTACTGCAAAATAGATCAGACACAGAGGAAAGTCGTTGTCAGGTAAGACAATTCTTCATGGCATTTTGCAGAACTTAGTGTGTTCTAATTATTTCACTTACATTTGTAGAATATTTTAACTAGAAGCAAGGTATTGTTCCTATCAGTTGCTGGTAGTTAAATAGTTGCTATTTATCATAATTTTATTAAAGCTCACACTGAATGTGATTAGCTTATTTAATGAAAGAGTCCTACTTTCCAGGACATTTCATTTAATGACCTACTAGTGACAAGAATACTAATGACTGTTGTTGCTTTAAATATTCGGGAAGGCTACAGAATTCTCTTAACTGGTAAAGTGCAGCCCTTTCTAGAGAGAAAATCTGAATTCTCCTATTTGCTCATGAGAGTAAAGTAATGCTATAGAAGAATAATTAGGTGAGTGTGACATCTCTAGTAATCTTCTTCCAATTCTGTTTTACTTCTCCAGTCACAGCACACATCGGACTTTTGGAAAGCAGCAGTGGCAGCAATTGTATGACACTCTAAACACCTGGAAACAAAATTTGAATCAAGTGAAAAACAGTCTCCTCAGTCTCTCAGACACCTAAGAATTTGGTTTTTTTTGACCTAGTAATATTGCTATAGGTGAATTTTATTCAAAACTTCGACAATTTGTGAATGTTTCCAAAAAATGTATGCAATTGGTTTAAAGAAGCTGAATATTCTAAATTGCCATACCAAAAAAAAAAAAAAAGAGGCAATAAAACAAACATGGGAAAATGTCTTCTGTTGATTTTCTTACATAATCAGCAACAAGAAACTGGCAATATTGGTTATGCTTCTTTTGCTCATTTTACAATATGAGGACCTTTCTTTGCAAGAGGTGTGGGGAGGTCAGAAAAATGATAGTGCAAGTATTTGTAAAGTAAGAGAAAATTTCCCTTAGACCCAAGGGAGGAGAAATGTGACCCAACAGAAGTGAAGCTTCATGAAGGCAGGTCTGCTGCCTTATCTGTGTAATCATACCTGATACTTTAGTGTTGAAAGAGACCTTACTGATAGAGAATCTATAACAGATATATTTAAATAATTTGGCAGTAAAGGTAAACAGAAGATTTTTCTGTTCTTCTGCCACTTAGAACTGCTGGAAGTAGTTGTAAATGTTTGCAGAAACCATTGTATTCTGAAACAGTCGGAGGTGATTTTGCCTGAAAACTGAGTGAACAGTCTGTCAGAGAAAATGAATTGAACTATTTCAGCCAAAACTTCTGAGGAGCAGAAGGGTACAGTTAAGTAATCATTTAATTTTACTGAATATAGATAAAAACATCAACTTACGAACTTTTTAACTTTGGCAAAGCCAATAGTAACTTGAATTTGATTGCAGAACTAGAACTAACATTAGGAGTAGGAATTGTATACATTTTTGAACATAAGAAATGTTAACATGTTACATTAAACATGAAACTACACATATATACCATAATCTGTAGGAATACCTCTACAAATCTGGTTTAGGTAAGTCATCTTTCTATGCCTAAAAGAATGCTTATCTCCTGGCACTCATCTTCATTGGCCTTCTTCATATTTTCTTTTTTTTGCTGAATGAAGTCTCTCCAAATATAGTAATTTCTCAATTCCTCCTATTTGGTTTTGTGTAATGGAGTTATGAAGAGAGAAGCTGTCCTCATCTCTGAGTGCTTTTTCACTTCTTACTGGAGTGGCAGTCATGTGAGAAGACTTCTGCTTGTTCTGTAAAGCAGCAAATCCTTCTTTAACCTCACAGAATACAAATGTCAGCAGTTGATAACCCAGTGAAATTCGCATATAAAGGTTCAGATTGTTGGATTTTGCTGAACATTAAGCAAGCAAGGAAAAGTTAACAGGAAAATAAACCAATTGGAAAAAATACGTTTAATTTGAAGTGTTTGCTTCATATTTAATTTAGAAAACTTGATAATGACAATTACACTTTTATAAACCAAACCTTAACATAAGACTTGGTACAAGAGTGTGATTTAAAAAAGACAAGCTTGTGTTAGAATGCAGATTAGCAAAATAAATAGCTTAATTAAAGAGTTTAATGTTGCAATTGACATTTCTATTGCTATGCAAGCATTTGATTAACAAAACCCAAAATCATGAGGTTTATAGTGTTAACTCCCTCTCCACTTCACTGTATAGATTAGAAAGCAAACATCATTAATACAAGGTCTGTAATAGGTTGGCTTTTTTATGTTAAAGATATTTTTGTTCCTTTAATAGTTTTAATTACTCTTTGATATATTACTATTAGATACTTCATATCTGTCCAAATCAAAGACAGATGGCAACACAGTAGGGAAACAGGCTTTTTGCCTGATGAGCAAAAATCTCGCCTTTGAATGATGATTTCTCTGCTTTTAATCTGGGATTGTGTGGCTCTTGGGGGGCCAGCACACAGCACCAGCCACCTGCATGAGCAAGGTGCAGCACAGAGCCAGTGCTTCAGGGGATCTGCAAGGTGACCTCTCAGACTGCTTCTGTGCTAGGGGACTTCTCTTGCAAGGATCACAAGATGAGGCCTTCCCCCTCTGCTCAATCATTTTTTTAATATCAGACAACTGTGCCCCAGCCAACTCTAAGCCAGTCTTTATCAGGCCTACCTTTATTTTAGCACATTAATTTTGTGCTACAACTTACCTTCCCTAGTGCAGAAGCGTTTCTTGAAGTTTGAAATATGAACAATAAAATGCACGCAAATTGTTCATTATTGCATTTGTAATAATACTGCCATGCAGCTGAAGGTACTGACACTTCGGGTCAGTAATGACTGGCAGCTCCCTTTCAATGAGGAAGTAACTTCTCCACTTGAGCACTAAAAGTTTCAACGTGTTTATTTTTTCATGCTTTTTCCCAAGGCCTCAGCAAGAAACAGACCATACTTCACGGCAAGCCAGTCAAAATCTCTATGGAATAGCATGTGGGGCTGAACCTGTCCTGCACAAAAAATTGCATGTTTAAACTGACCTGGGGGTGCTTATTCATCCTTTGGTACTCAGGCGTGGACAGACTAATGTTTAAAACAGTTCTTAATATTTTTACTAGAATTGTAAGTGCACCTGTAGCATTTTTTTATCATTTTTATCCCTTTTTAGAGTACTGTACTGTGGTTGAATGAGATTACCCAAATTGTAGAAGGCTTAAGTCTGCTCTAGTTACAATCATACATGTTAGTCAAAGCAAACTAAGCAGCAAAAAAAACTATCGAGCCCATTTTTAATCTCCCAACAGCTTGTTTATATTGGTCATAAAAATGACAAAGTTGAGAACAGAAGGTATTAGAATGACACCGACACAGAAAGGAGGGAGTGCTCTGCATTATTTTAGGCTGAGATTTCGTAGAAGTATTTGGAAAATCTAAGTAAGGTGAAACCAGCAAGGCACTGTTCTTGTCCAGCTCTGCTTTTACTTAGCACATCAGGAGCTTTAGCTTGGAGGTGACAAAGCAGACATAACCACAACCAGATAATGAAATACAGCTTTGCTTTAGCTGTAGGTTTACATAGTGTAGTTCACTCAGCTCCTGGCTCCACCTCAGAAAAAGCAAGAGACCCAGTAAACACCACCACTGCGTTTGGTGACAAATCCACCTCGGTGTCATTCCCAAGTAGAGTCAGGTTAGGAAAGTCGAGTAATTTAAAACATCAGTCCTGTGAATTTCAGGGAATGTGGATGCTGATGGCATCAAGAGCTGATTATCTGCTGAAGTCAGCCAACTTTGTCACTTGAAACCACTGTACAGCTCATCCAGAGACAGCCCTAACTACCTGAGAAATACCTCTAGAACCTCTTCTAAAAAGGAAAGGTCAGCTGCAGCTGTAAATTACTGTATCACTTGAATGATACGTTTAGTATTGGGTCAAATTCTAATAGAGCACTTAAAGCTGTTCAAGCTCCAGAGCCTCCACATATGTGAAAATGCAGCACTGAGCCATTGCTTAGTGCCATCCTGAATCAAGTTGTCTTACAGGGAAACAACAGGTTTCTATTGTCTGTTTTTACAAGTTTGTGTAATGTTACCCTACAAAATAAGAAGATTACTGTAAATAGGGCATCACAAAACTACAGTGTAAGGTAAAGGGATAGGTTCTAATTCATAGATGTGCTGAATTTTTATTCTTTCATGGATTCTTTTAAATGGCATGGTCCTATCAAGTAATAAAGGAAAATGTTTTTATACTTTCACATACTACTATTTTCCTTTTTTTTTCTTTTTAACTCCTACTTTTACTGTAGGTGATGATTTTTATTAGGGTACACAATGCACTACCCTCTTCCTCCCCTCCCAAACAGACTGGTTAGCATCTGTTTGATTCATATGCTGTGACTTTTTCCTGCTGCTTTCTATCAACCTTAATTGTGAAAAATGATGTCTTGTTGCCCTTTTGATATTATTTCGGAGATTGACTCAGCCTTAAAGTATCCAGATGGGTACAGTTGTACAAATATCTGTGGAATTAGCTCACTGAGGTCTGGTCTGCAATATTTTTAATTGACTTACATGTTCTGTGGGAAAAGAAGAATCATAAAAAGCCTTTGCTATAGCATTCCATTCTTCACTAGGGTCTCCCTGGGGGTCTCGGTGGATACTAGAGGTATTCAAAGTGTTGGCAGCTCTGTTCAAACTGCTAGAACCTGATTGACAAAGAGGAAATGGTAACAACTGCAATTTAGTCTCCAGGCAGTAATTGTGAAGTAACTAAACTGGTTTACCTCTGATCTTAAAAAATCAAATATTTTTGTTTTAAATCACTGGATCTTTGTTATAGACTTTTGCCCTTCATTTTTTTCTTTCATATGCTTCACCTATTTTTTCTCTAAAGATGAGGTATGTTTCTACTTTAATTAAAAATGTTTTCTCTCATTTTCACATTATTAATGACAGAAAAGTGATTTATAGAAAGTGTGTGCATTCTGAATATTCTAACTGAGTATATTTTTTCAAACACTATTACTTTAAACTCACCTTCTGATAACAATAATAAAATGCATAATTAATGCCATTATAGCATGATATTGCAGGGTGACTTGTAATGAAAGAAGACATTAAGACAAAGCTTTTCAGACAATCAAAAAACATTTTAAACAAGGAGTCTTTTTGTTAATGTCTATATCTCATGTTTCAGGTGGTCAGGCAATAGCCATCTACTAAAGGTAGGAAAGGCAGGTGAGTAGTTTAATCATAGCCAAGTATAAGCCTCCAGTCCTGCAGAGGCTTTATGCAGCACTAGTAGATTCTGTTGAAACCAATATCAAATTCCTTGCAAGATGAAAATACAAGCATGTTTTCACAATTACTCACAGTGCAAACAGGAGCTGTTTTGTCACTACACAGATGCCTGCGGATCACTGCATTGATGGTAAAATCTTGTTTTGCTATGAAAATACATGGTACTTCATGGTTATGTAACAGTTACTTCAGAGTACTGACATTTTCTCTTGGGAGGAAGAGGAAAATGGTTTTGTGTTTGTTTTCTTTTTTAAGCATCTGCCAGGAAGATCTTTCCCATTCCCAGTTCATTCCTTCATTTACTGATGTAAATGTCTGCTCTCTGGGAACCAGAGTATAAATAGTAAATTGCATTGTGGTTAGGCAATAGAAGGAATTCCCTCAGATAGGGAAAACTCTTTCACCAATTCCCTTGACCTCTAGGTCTCCCATATGGCTAAATGGTTTGTGCTCCAGTCAGTCAAAAAAAATGTAAAATGTAGGTCCAGTGTCCACGTGGATTCCACTGCAGGTTTGCCATTTGGGAAAAGATCTGCAAACACACACAAACCCCAAGCACAATAAACACTGGAAGCTGCAGTGCCGTGTACCACAATGACTCGTAGGAGCCCTGACTGTGAGGTTCTCTGCTCTCCCAAAGAGGTGCAGGATTCAGGGAGGGCAGCAGGCACAAGGAGGGACTTCTCTCAATTAGGCACAATGAGGCACATCTGGGACACAGACCAAGTCCCTCACCATGAAGCTGAGCTGGAATTCAAGAGGTCTGGTCCCTAGGCAACTCAGCTGGGGGACTAAAGTTAGTTCCCTATCAACTCCTTTGGGTGAACCTCTCAGAGTCACTTGGAGTTCCAGTACTTTGCCTACAGAAAGGTTTCTGACAAGAAAAGGAGGAGGAACATAGGGAAGAAAGTCAGATAGCGCTGTCTGTTCTTACAGAAAAGATACGTGCAGAACATCATGTAACTATGCATTCATTTTATCGAAACAGATACCAAAATTCACATTATTAAAGGAAATAATGTGCCATCTGAGATCAGGATTCTGGTACCTTGCTACCACTACTGCTGTTTTAGGGACAAAGACATTTCTGAAACTGAACTTCAAAAAATGGTGCATCTGAACACAAATATCCATGGGCAGGAGACCAAGTACAGAAACAAAATTATCTACAGAGCTAAATTCATAACAATAGAACAATGTAAAGAAACCAGACTGCTGGGTTTCTGAATCACCGATACTGGCTGCAAAACTAAGGATGGGAGTCCACTCTGCTCTTGGTATGGTCAAGGGGCAAAGGTGAAAACACCGCACCAACAAAAATTCAAATAGACACAAACACCCTGTCCTGTGAATCCCACTCTTTGGAAAACATCTAAGCACCCAGTTTTGGGGTAATCTACCAGAAAATTGAATTGCAAAACAAATCTAAAACACAATTTTTCCACATTTCAGTAATGATTTAGAAACCCATTAAATAAAATTTGTATTTACTATTTTGCATATGCAAAATATTGCTCAACAAGTAATAACCAAGTGTCAATAATAGGAGATGAAAAAGCTCCTTGAGCATTTAAAGCTCTGTGTGTTTTCCAGAAGTTGAAAGAATAGAAAGTCCTTTCACACATTCAACACATTCAGATGGTTTTAAGTGTCCATCTAAATTTTAGATGTACAAATAAAATAAAAAGTAAATTTCTGTGAGCCCCATTCAAAGAAGCATCTACTGATCCAAAATCTACCCTAATTTTGATGCAAAATGAGAACACGGAATAATTTCCAAAAGCTGCTCGGTGCTTTTCAGATCCATGCAGAGCCCTGATAGAATATGCTCTAGGGTTAGAAATGCCTATCAAAATTCAGTTTCTCACTGCTGATGTCTGTGTAACTGAAGTGCTTATATAGCTTGAGTTATAAGGTATCTATGTAACCTTAATATCAATATAACCCAAATCATGACTTTTTATCAATGTGACTTGAAGAATATCAATATAACCTTAAACACAGCCTTCTATACTTATGTAGTCTGAATCATAGCTTTTACTTATATAGCCTGAATCATAGCTTCTACACCTATAACTTGATGCTTATAATCTACCTATAACCAAGATGCTTATAACCTAAATCATAACTTTTGATACCCATATAATCTAATATGAATAACTTTTTATACAATGTAATAGCTAGTATATAGCTGACTAGTTGCTTATGTACAGAACAAAGAAAGGGGAAAAAAAAAAAAAAA